>JAYKAV010003360.1:62103-154888 GCA_035582835.1 Phoebastria nigripes
CTGGCTGTCTCAAATCACCTCCCTGTCCTCCATGTGCCTTAGCATAACTTCCAGGAGGATCTGCTCCATGATCTTCCCAGGCACAGGGGTGAGACTGACTGGCCTGTAGTTCCCTGGGTCTTCCTTTTTCCCCTTTTTAAAAATGGGGGTTATGTTTCCCCTTTTCCAGCCAGTGGGAACTTCACCAGACTGCCACGACTTCTCAAATATGATGGATAGTGGCTTAGTAACTTCATCTGCCAGTTCCCTCAGGACCCGTGGATGGATCTCATCAGGTCCCATGGGCTTGTGCACCTTCAGGTTCCTTAGATGGTCTCGAACCTGATCTTCTCCTACAGTGGGCGGCTCTTCATTCTCCCAGTCCCTGCCTTTGCCTTCTGGGGCTTGGGTGGTGAGGCTTGAGCGCTTGCCGGTGAAGACTGAGGCAAAACAGTCATTGAGTACCTCCGCCTTCTCTGTATCCCGGGTAACCAGGTCTCCCGTTTCCTTCTGGAGAGGGCCCACGTTTTCCCTCGTCTTCCTTTTATGCCTGACGTACCTGTAGAATCTTTTCTTGTTGCCCTTGACATCCCTGGCCAGATTTAATTCTATCAGGGCTTTAGCTTTCCTCACCTGATCCCTGGCTGCTCAGACAATTTCTCTGTATTCCTCCCAGGCTACCTGTCCTTGCTTCCACCCTCTGTAGGCTTCCTTTTTGTGTTTGAGTTTGTCCAGGAGCTCCTTGTTCATCCATGCAGGCCTCTTGGCATTTTTGCCTGACTTCCTCTTTGTTGGGATGCATCGCTCCTGATCCTTGAATATTAACCAGCTTTCTTGGGGCCCTCTTCCCTCCAAGGCTTTATCCCATGGTACTCTACCAAGCAGATCCCTGAAGAGGCCAAAGTCTGCTCTCCTGAAGTCCAGGGTAGTGAGCTTGCTGTGCGCCCTCCTTGGTGCCCTAAGGATCTTTACTTCATCCCTTGTCAATGTGGGTTGTATCATGCGTGACGGGTTGCACTATCTGATTGCATTAAAAGCGAATGGATGTGAAGCTCTAATCTTTGAAGCTTCTCATGGGTTAGGAGTGGCTTTAAGGCAAAGCTTTGTGATTGTCACCTGCTTCAACCTTGGGTTGCCAAATCACCGGCAGTGTCTGTTGGTACTTGCAGCCTTGGACGTAACAGTTTACCTGGTAGACTGTAACCAAACATTTCTCAAGAAGATGGTGTGAGGCTCTGCACAGCACGCACAGACAGCCTGGCTGCATTACTGTGTCCTTCTCACGAGTCCCTGGAAACTCCAGTACCACTGGAATTTAAAATAATGCTGTGATTATGTGTGTGTGTGTGTGTATACATAGACAGATACCTATATACATATAAGGAGAGCTGTAGATATAAAATATATATACTACAGACTACGTATAATATATATAACATGTAAATAATGTAATTATGAAGCAATACAGTATATTTATATAAGCGTATATATGCACACATATATATATGTATGTGTGTCTGTATGGAGAGAGTGAGAGTCTGCGAGTATGAGTGTACAACCACTGCACACATGCCTATCACTTTTTCTTAGCACCTTCAGCCTGGTGTGAGTCCAGAGCTGATAAAGGGCACTCAGCCGATAGCTCAGGTATGGAAGCTTCTAATTCTGCCCAGTTCAATGCTATCAGCAGCCCTGTGAGCTGCTTAATCCTGTCCTTTCGATGCACAGCAGTTTAGCCTGGATAGACCCATTTCTGGCGTGATAAGATACTGAGGTTGGCTGAGGCTAAAAACTGACCTCGGGGCTAGATTTGCACAAGCAGTCTAGACATAGGAGCTTTCTCCTCTGCAAGGACTGTCTCTGCAAGCACTTCAAACCCATTTTTCCCTTTTAATTATTCTTTTGAGAAGACTAAGGCTTTGAAGAATTTTTAGAATGAGGAGCAAAAACTAAAAATCTGCCACTCTCTGTGACTGTGTTTAACAAAATTCTGTATCTTGACTTGGAATGCTAATTTAAAAGCAAGCAGCCAAGAGCACAAGGCATTTCTGATTATTCTGTGCAGTTACAGGCAAGAAGATTCAGGAATGAGAACAACAAACCAGATTAATCACTATTACTTGAAACTCTTCTTTCAAAGGTCACAGATGTTAGGAGTCTGGATCAGTGAGAAATGCTAGCTGCTTCTACAGGCTTCTTGCTTCTTTATTCTTTCATTAGGACTGTATTTTTGAATACAGCAGTACCTCCTTTCCCAGCTCAGACCATTAAAGCTTTGTAAATATATATGTTCATCCCATTTCTTGTTTTGGATTTCATCACCACTTTTAGCAAGGTGCAGAAGTTATTTTGCAGTGCAATTCTATGAAATCCAAGAGTTATTCTTCCACGGCTTTTTATCCCGTGTTTGAAAAAAAAAAAGCAGCTATTAGATGTGAACTGCTTCAGTAACATGGCTTGATTCATTGACTATATGATAGCAATAAAGTTGGCAAAGCTTTATTTGACAAACTAAAAACCCTCTACTGTCTCATTCTCCACATTGCAATAAACATCAGATGCCACCTTAGAAGCAGAGTTAAAAATCAGGTCTTTGGGGGACATCTGATGCTTTATTTTGTATCTTACACCATGCTACAAATTATGTCTTCAAATCACTTCTTGACTTGTATAAACAAGGAAAAACAAGGCATACACAGCTGCATGTGTAAAAAGGCACCTGAGATGGTTTTGTAAGTCCTCCTTGACTGGTCTTAAGAGACTTGTGTAGTACAAGCTATTTTTAACTGTCTCTCACTGTGTAAGGTTGAACACTGCAAGCACAGAGAAGTAAGTGTCTTCTCTGCAAGACCCGTGCCTGCTGCGTAGGTGCACCTGCTGGAGCTGTCCTTTCGTGAGGCAGGCATAAGGGATGCAGAGATATTTTTAGTCTTTGTACATATATATTTTTCTCTTCTAATCCATGGAGGACAGCATTTTGGGACAAGGACTATGTCATCCATTGAGTCACAAGAATTGCCTGTAGGACAGTTTATTGTTTCCAGCCAGCATGTGGCTTGCCAGAAGCGCAGACATGCTTTGCTTCCCGTCGGTTCTCTGCAGCTCAGCCCTCAGCTCATAGTGAACACTCCCCCGATATTTCATCAGAAATGGTCCTCAGACACGCTTTCTCACACTGTCATTTCACAAGAGTCTCTTCAGCTCTTGTGCCAGGGATTCAACCTTCCTGTTAAAGGTATCACCGAAGTGATATATCTGTGATATTCTGCTTCCCCTACATCTCCCCCAGCTCGGGGCAGGAGTCACCCCACAGTTACAGCAGGTGTTCAGCACGAGCCTCTCTGCTTAGCATTTCCCAGGATGCAGATGATGTTTGCTTGTTTATGTTTTGGTGCTGTCCTCAAGGCTTTCTCCCCAGGCCAGCTCAGGCTCTGGAGAAGGAGCACGTCACACACAAAGCTGTCCCTAGTAGCTACCCCATCATCCTTCCCTCTGCAGCCAGGTTGGTGCTGAACTGCCAGTGCACACAAGGGCCAGAGGAGGGTTTCACACAGTGTCCCAATGCCCAATAACTGGCTTAAGCAGGGCAGTTATCCCTCTACCCATGGTACTCCTACAACTGTTGTCCTCATTCCCTCCAGTCCCTGTCTCCTCCAGCCAACAGATGTTTTCACTCAGCCCATCAAATCTCTCGAGTGGATGCTAAATCCCTTTTTTTTTTTTTTTGTTTCTCTACCTCTCAGATTATGTTACTGTGGGTGGAAAACGATCTTTTACCTCCCCTTCCACCCTCCCCAGTTGGATTTCTTTCCATTTTCTCCTTTTGGTGGCCAAGTTGCAATCRAGGGCTTATTAGCTCCCTCTCCTTTCCTCTTCTTCCACCTGTCTGCAAAAGTACTTCATCTGATTTAAACCATTCTTGAAGGTACTGATTTTGCCTGGGAAGAAGATGCCAAGTGAGACTTCTGCACAGCTTATGACAGAATGTGATTTAAATAATGACTGCCTTTCCTTGGCACCAGGTGATGCTTCATGGGACTGAGCTTTCGAATGCAGAGCTTGGAAGGATGAAATATAGCACTAACCTTTAAGGCTTCTCCAGAAACTCAAAATGTGGCACTGATCAAATGTCAAGAGCAGTGCTTTTATATATTTTATCTGGGCTATATGAATTGAAAAACCAAGAACTTTGCTACATGTGTTAATCGATGATGTATCACTGAATCAAATCATTATATAATGATTATTACTTATGCATTATTCTCCTGATTCTCCACATTTAGGTGTTATCATTTTAAAATGAATGACATTTATTTGAAAATGTGATGAGGGATATGTGCATGCCTGTAGTATATGGCTTTGGACTCAGCCATTTGAGTGTGCATAAACAGAAAAATGGCAAAGCTTGATTTAAAAGTACTTTGAAATGTTTCTCTTCTGAGAAACCCTGAATCACTCAAAGCAATCAAAGGGATCAGGAGCCACATTCAGGACCTGCTTCAAGAACTTCTCAAGACCAGGGTCGAAAGCCAGAACTCCTTTGGCACCGAGCTATACTGAGCTTGGTAAGGTCAGGGAAGAGAATGTATGACACGCTGCTACTCTGGGAAAAATGAACTTGATGATCAGAAGGTGTCTGTGTTCCTGAATGTTTGTATCAAGTATGAGTGCATAATCAGATTATCAGCTCTTGCATGATCCTAAACTAGCAGATGATGTGTGTATATGCTGATCTTAAGCCTGGGCAATTCTTTTGGCTTTAAGGGGCTTCACACACTTAGGTGCATGAAGTTAAGCAAATGTGTGATTGTAGTCTTCACAGGAGTTTTGCAAGGCCTTCGTTCCAAAATTGGGTTAATGCAAGTGGGTCCTTGAGCCCCCATTGAAATTGGATCTTCAACTGCTTCTGCATGTTCACACTTTTGTTGTACGACTTCTGCTACTGCAGTAGGTAAGAGCACTCTTTACATGAGCAAAGTTAGGGACAGATTTCACCTGGGAGAGTGGCAGGAATTCAAAAATGTCTTTACCTTGATAACACCATCTTCAAATCAACAGCAATCAAGAATGAAACATTTTCTAAAAGGGTTCACTGTTGAATTTCTAGGATATTTGCAAAACTGTGTTTTGATCAACTACTGGATTCAATGGTCAACTGAGACTGCTGTGTAGCAGGCTGCTGTAATTTCTGCCCTCCTCTTTCGGTCTCATTCTTGGACTTTGTAGGTTCATTACATTCAACAGCTCAAACTACAATTAGCACTGACTGTACCCTTTCTGGGTGTAGCACTGAGGCTCCTGGTGATCTCCTTAGGACCAAAAGGATGGCAAGGCTTTATCAGAAGTGAGCTGGTTTATACTAATCATAAAAGATTTCCCAACAGAGCTTACAAAATACCCAAATTTCAGTGCATGTGCTTTATAGACATCCTGATAGTCCTTTAAAGCTCATCAGCTCAATACCAGTGATGAGGTGGTAAACAACTTGTATCAAGGAACTGATGGTAAAACTGCTACAGCACAGCTTTGAAGGAAGGCATCCAGCTGACAGGTCAACAGAGGAAAGGTAATTTGAAAAAAGTTCACTACTGCCTTGTCATCAACAGAAATCCATGTATTCAGCCTGTAACAACACCAGCTCCTCTCAGATTGGCTGCTTCTCCCAAGAGCGCAGAGACAGCAAAAGTAAATAGCCATATGACATAGCAGAAACACAACAGGCAACCGTGTGTGTTTATATATATCTATATGTGTGTGTGTGTGAATGCATTGCATATATAACAAATGTATATAATGCATATGTAAACATAACAGATTTGGAAACACTGGAATGCAGCAAGCATTCTAGTAGAGCCTTACCACGTGTCATTCATGCATGTGCTAAGCTTTATGTACATACCTAGGTTGTTTACTGAATCAATGCTAGAATAAGTTGCCCAGCCTGTTTGCTCAGCTCCTCAGACTAGGACTGAAATCCTGCTCTACTCCTTTAGCGTAAGAGAAGCCTATGACTCTGCAGTTCTTGAAACAGAATTGGAATTGACAGTAGTAAAAAGCGGTGCTCCTAAAATATTCATGTAAACATTTTACTTAAAACATTTGGAGGTCGGTCAGGCTTCTAAAAATAAAAGCAAAACAAAACCCAAAAAGAAACTAGTGTAGTTTTCTGTTGTCCTTTATGGCTGTGGTTTTTTCCCCTTTCTAACTACAGGGAAGAAAATATCAGGAAATATTTCTAAACCCCAAGTTTAAACCTCTCCTGTTCCCAAGATTCTGCTTCCATGTGGATGAATCGATTTGATCACAGTGTGTTGTTTGAAAAGTCATTCTTGAGATTCATCTTGAACAGTTATGGCTGCTTCTGTATTTTACATTCATCAAGTTCTGCAATGTAAACACCCTTTTCAAATGGATTTTACAATAGGTTTGGGGAAAGTTTTCCTAAGACAATCTTCTCCCTCACCTTTCTCTTTGCCATATGAACAGGGCACATTTTTTGTGGTGGTTAAACTAATTTGTGGAAATGAGCCTGTAACATGTAAACTGTAATAGCCAACTTAATTTCCTGGTGGAAACATTTCTCATGAAAAACTGGCAATGCTTTGACAGATTTTTGGGAAGAGGACGGAGCGGGGATGGAAGTAAACAGAAGGTAAAAAGGGAGGGAATTTTTTTTTTAATAGTGCTGCCAGTAAATATGTGCATCCAGTTTCACTTAACCATGTTCTTTTTTATTGTCCTCCACTGGGCTTTCTCTCTGCCAGATTATGAGATCCAAAATGTATCTGGTGGTCTGCAGTGACTGTACAGGATACCCTACCCCAGCAGTCTCAGACCAGATGTTAATGAAACATTCTGCTCTACAGAACACACACCAACTTGTATTTGCCCACTTTGTCTTTACCTCTCTTAAACGCAGTTGTTGAATGAAGGCCCTTGATTACCAAACACTGGTGGTTGTATTCTGGCTGCTGCAAAAGCAGCTTCGTGTCCTCTCACAGCAGAAGTGCTGATAACACACAGTAAGCACAGCCAGCATCACTGAGATGAGGGACAGGAGAAGCTTTAAAAGCTTTGTGGAGGGACAGAAACCATATGAAATAAAGGTGATTTTCCATGTATACCCAGCACAATAGCTCAGAAGAGGTCAGGAATGAACCTTACTGGCTATTTTTTACCTGCCAGGACTAGTGCTGACTGCCACAATACCTTAACGCTTCACCTTCCCAAGGACACCAAGCCTGAAGGCTCCCAAAATTTACTGCTTTACTGTTGAGTATGGACATAAGCAGTAACCCAAAAGCAGCTGACACACTACAAAGTCACACTCTGTTTATGTGGCAATAATGTATCCTGTACCCATACCTGAGGCATTGCCATGAAACGCTGGTTTCACAGCATACACTGCCATTCATGAGATCTCCGTCAGCAAATCCCTGGAAGTGACCCACTGACTTGGGAAGCCACAGGAGGAGAAATTGAACAGAAACATCCCTTTTTCAGCAGACAGAAATCAGGAGAAAACCATTAAGGAAGCGGCAGTGTGTGGAGCCCACCGTTGTGCTCCTACATGTCTGTTCAGTTACCTTGTTGGCAATGAGCTCTGGATACAGCCCTCAAAGTGGCCCATGGGAAAACAAACCCAAGAAAACCCAAACCCCCTTATGCAAAATCAGCTTTTTCCAGAGAATCCCATGAGTTACATTTTATCCTGTTTTCTCTGAAGCTTTTACAAGGTGTTCTCCTGAAGGCAGTTATCCCTTATGCCAACTCTCAAATATCTGCTCCCTGTCTTATCAGCTGTAAAGCTATTCTAAAACACATTTCAACAATCATTTTATAATGGAAACAATACAGCTTTTTTTATCTTTCTTCACATCCTGCTAGGAAACACTTTTTTTTTTCTGACTCAAGCTGACTTCTAGGCAGAGTTTCAGTATTGCTGTTGAAACTCATCCCTCCTCAGCTGCCTGAGGTTTTATTTGCTGCACCCTAACAACCATAACAGGTTCTTTTCATCTCAGACTCTCATCCCATGATGCTCCTCATCATTGTTTCAAGAAATACTTTTTCACAGCAGTTGTGGAGGGCCAGGAAGTTATTACTATCTTTCACTGATCTTGCAAAAGAGATTTGTCTGTCATGACCAGGAAGCCAATGGCAGAAGCAATGAAAAAATCCAGGTCCTCCATGTCCTATCTACCAAGCCATAGGAGCAGTCTTGGTTTCCAGCAGGCCCATCCCTCATTCTGTACATGTCACAAAACTTCAGTACTAACAGTTTCAGGTACCCAACCCCCCTCTACCTGTTTGCCAAATCCTTCCAAGTGATGCATGGAGTGAGGTGGGCAACCCAATAGCAGCAATCAGATATGATCACATTACAAAAGTTTATTACAGTGAATCCACACACAGTCTGACATAACTCTGGGCTTTTGCAGGCATGGTTTGCAAGGAGAGCAGTCCCCAGCAGGAGATGGTACTGGGATGAGACCTGTGGGTTATGCCACAGCCTCCTTCCACGCGAGTCTCTGTGACTACGGGGCTAGGGAATTTGGAATTTAATCTCTAGCCTCAGGAAATTCAGTTTGTCTTTAAAGAGGCTTGGACTCCAGCTCACAGTCTGCAGCACGTAGCCTGCAGTGAATACAGTGTGATACAAGTACACGCGGAGAAATAAGGACACACTGAGAGGACAGCATTATCGGGGAGGCTCTCATACCTTTTCTGGGAAACCAGCAGGACCGAGCGCCTCTCTGAGGTGCCTGTACACCAACACATGCAGCATGGGGAACACACAGGAGGGATTACGAGGTCTGTAATCTGATTGGGATCACAGAGACATGGTGTGACAGCTCACCAACTGAAGTGCTGCCATGGATGGATACTGGCTCTCCAGGAAGGACAGGCTGGGAAAGTGAGGAGGGGGTTTGCCCTTTATGTACAAGAGCAGGGGCAATGCATGGAGCTCTGCCTGGGGTGGACAATGAGCCAGCTGAGAGCTTATGGGTTAGGATTAGAGGGCTGACCAATGTGGACAATGTTGTGGTGGGTGTCTGCTACAGACMACCTGATCAGGAAGAGCATTTCCCACTGCTCTCAGGGGCCTGTGATTCTTGAAGGCAAATCTCACCAGTAAAGACATTGTTTATCTTGATGTTATCAAGGCTTTAGACGCTGTCTCCCAAAACATACTTACAGACAAACCAGTGAAGTACGGACTAGATAAATGCACAGTGAGGTGTGGATCAGTCCAACCAGAGGCCATTCACTAGTGGAGTACCCCAGGGGTCGATACTGGGGCTAATACTGTTTAACATCTTAGTTAATGACCTGGATGATGGGAGAGAGTGCCCTCTCAGCAATCTGGCAGACAATATAAAACTGGGAGAAGTGGTTGACGCCCCAGAGCATTTTGCTGCCATTCAGAGAGACCTGCACAGGCTGGAGAAACAGGTGGACGGGAACCTCATGAAGCTCAACACAGGGAAACACCAAGTCCGTCACCTGGGCAGGAATAACTTCAGGCACCAGAGCAGGCTGGAGGCCAATTGGCTGGAAAGCAGCTTTGCAGAAAAGGACCTGGGGCTCCTGGTGGACAAGGTGGCCGTGAGCCAACAATGTGCTCTTGCAGCAAAGGAGGCCACCAGCCTCCTGGCTGCATTAGGCAGAGCATCACCAGCAGGTCGAGGGAGGTGATCCTTCCCCTCTGCTCAGCACTGGGGTGTTGTGTCTCATTCTGGGCTCCCCGGTACAAGACAGGCATGGACATACTGGAGTGAGTCCAGCAAAGGGCCATGAAAATGATTAAGGGACTGGAGGATCTGACACACGAGGAGAGGCTGAGAGAGCTGGGACTGTTCAGCCCAGAAAGAGAAGGCTCAGGGAGATCTTATCAGTGTGTATAAATAAACACCTGATGGGGGGAGTAAAGAAGACAGAGAAAGACTCTTCTCTGTGGTGCCCAGTGACAGGAGAAGAGGAAATGGGCACAAACTGAAACACAGAAAATTACACTTGAACATAAAAAAAAACCAACACGTTTTTACTGTGAAGGTGCTCAGACAACAGTGCAGGTTGCCCAGAGAGCACGTGGGGTTTCCGTTGTTGGAGATTTTCAAAAGTGCGCTGGACACAGCCCTGAGCAGCCTGCTGTAGCTGACCCTGCTCTGAGCAGGGGGGCTGGACTAGATGATCTCCAGGGGTGCCTTCAAACCTCATCCATGCTGTGACTCTGCATTCCTATGGTATCTCTTGTAGTTGCCTGCTCTGATCCTCAGCTCCTGGCCCACGGCACAGGCAGTCGAAGAGTAGCCTGTCCCCTCTTCAATTAACCTGAGCTGTCATCAGTGCCAGTGGCACCACTCACACTAATACACAGATAGGATGGCTGAGGAGCTCAATGCACAACTTCTTCTGCTGTCCCTGCTCAGAGACAGGAGTCTCCGCAGTGCCAGAGCAGTAACCCTCTGAATCACTCCAGCCCAAATGCTCACGAGTATGTCAGAGCATTTGCCTGTTTTGGACTGATGCAAGGAGAATGGCTTAATACACCGATAGAAAGAAAAAAAGAAAGTTCCTTATCCTTTTAGCCAAGTGCTCTTTCAGCTGTTGAGATAAGATGGACTAAATCTAGAGGAACTGTGAGTTTTCTTTTATTAGTGATAAAATCTAAGCTGTTGTTAGAAATATCAGGGGGATTTAATAGGCTTAACAGAGACTCCTAAATTCCTCAGGAGGCCTGTGAATTTGGAGTCCAGATCTGTCAGAGCTAGGAAGCGCTTGGCACCTTATCAGCAGTCAGCTCGGCAGCCTTCGGAGAATGAAAATCACCTTTTTGTTCAACTTCCCTTGGTAGCTTGCAACCTTCTTGTTACTCACTAAGTCAACTGTCTCTAGAAAATATGCTCTCTGGCCTAAGCCACAGGATTCAAAACACAGCTTAATAAGTAAGCAGCAAGTCGATGGGAATTATATTATATCATAATATCTCCTCAACAGGCAGAGGCAGTCCAGCTCCTTGACTGTGCAATATCCTAACTAGTCAATGGGTTTTGCTCAGTGCTGCCATTACCTTGCAGGCACAGAGTCCTCCCCATGAAGCTGTCTGGCCTCCTTCCTTCTGGAAAGCAGCGGGCAGGCAGGGACAGAGAGAGACAGTATGGAGGAAAGGACCAAGGAGAGAAAAGCCAAATAACAGGAGTAGGTGGATGAGCAGCTGGCAAACAACACCAGGGCCATGAAATTTCCTTAGCAGTCTTCTCAGAGTGGTTGAAGCATCCCCCCAAATTAGCCTCATTGTGACCCTGGGTGTTTCTGTTCACACGGCTGAAGTTTGCTAAAGTTGCTCTTCTGATAAGGTCATTTTAATAAACACAAATAGTCTGTGTGTACAGCTACAATTAATACTGTCTAAAGAGACATAGGGTAAAATGCTCTTGCACCAGTAACTAGGAATACTGAATTATAATCACAGCTATCACTAGTCTCCCTCCTTCCCCTTCAATAAATCCCAAATTTACATTTATTCTATTGGCATCCATGCCCATCGCTGGAGAAGCTGTACCATAATCAGAGCTGCCAAAGCCATGCCCAAGGCCCAGCCAGAGACCCCCATGGCACACACCACCAGAGATGGGAGAAAAAAGAAGCACAAGGGCAAAGGAAGGGATGTTCCCAAATACATTGCTTGCTCTGAAACGTTAAATATTTTGCAGTCACCTTGACCACTTGTGGAGTGCTCTCCATTAAACATTCATCATTTGCTATCCCATTAATCACAGCAAGTGAACCAGTAAATAGCTGTGATGAATGTAAGATATGTGTCAGCAAACACTGACAATTTTTTTCTAAACAAAACTCTGTCTAGCTCTAGAGGAAACGCTCCAAAAAAAAGTCTGCTTGCTCACAGATCTAAGCAAAATGTGCGCGAGAATCTAGGACTTGGCTGGTTCTCCCGTGTCTAGGAATTTGGGTGATTTGTGATACTTCACTCTCTTAATTTCAAGTAGCAATGTGAGTTTGTTTGTTCTGCAGTAAAGAGTGTATTGGTAGTGTCATTTCCCTTGAATAGCCCTTTCATCTGAAACGCAGCTCTTGTTCCCTTCAGCATGACAAATAACACCTTACATCTCCCCCTGGAGCCTGGAAAATCTGAGATGAGATTGGCACTGCAATATAAAGAGAGATACCCTCGAAAGAGAGGCAATGGAGGCAAAAGCATTTGGCCTGAGTAGAAATAATCACTGGCACTTCCAGCCACAAACAGTCCTCTGATTTCAAGCTGTATTTCAATGTAAAATGGCTTTCTCTCATCACGTTTGTACAGCACCTAGCACAATTGCATCCTAATCTTGACTGTGGGTTTCTGGCACTGCAGTAAGACAGACATTGAGCTTATAAAAAAAAACACACAGTCACATGCGTTCTTGCATGAGCCATCCATGCCCTCAGCATAAATTAAATCCAGGCGTGGGTCTTTGTACAACTTCAAGTTTGGACATGAAAAAAATAACATTGTGTCCAGAAGAAAACTTTTCTCAACTAATCCTGCATTTCAGAGCCAGCCAAATTGGGAGTTTCTTTTTAAAAGATAAAACATGCAGGTGGTCTGCCATTTGCTGTGGGTACATAAAAGGAGTATTACACAGACAGCGAAGGAGAAATGGATGGATCTGGCAGATGGCATCATGTTCAGGGTTAGCCAAATCCCCTCTCAGGCACAGGAGCCCAGATGGCCAAGCAGAAACACTTTCTGCCACAAAACCTTTGCATGCCTTTGTGGCATCTCTGTGCTGGGAGGGGAAGTATGTCAATTCATAGTCTTGCTGCGATAAAACAAAACTGGATATATTTTGGCAAATATGTTCATTCTCAGGCCCTCCTTAGCCCCAAAACTTTCCTCCCCTCATCTGAGCCTCTGCCTGGTTGGAGTGCTAATCACAGCTCCTGCATGCTGTAAAAGGTGGTTATCACTGATTTTGAAAGCTGGGTTTGCAAAAAGGGGCAAAACCCCCCTCCTGGCAGGTTTCTGCCCATGCACCTCTAAAATCAGTAAGGTCTCTCTGAGAAGCTGGGAGGGCAGGGACTGGGTGGATGCAGCTGCTAAAGGGACCCAGCAAGGGTGACTGGCGCTGATGGAAGTGCTTTGCAAAATGCTCAACACTTCCCATTTGTCTTGACATTGCTCTTTAGCTTGTGGGATTTCAAAAAATCTGCTTTGCTCAAACCCACTGGAGGTCTGAAGCACACAGTTGTCCAATAAATTCTCACTGTTTGTCTCACAAATGACATTGCAGGGCATCCAAGTTGTCGAGACCTTGCAACCGACTCCTACCTGCTGCTTTTCATGCCCAGCCCAAGTTGCCACACACTTGTCCCCACAAACTTGAAGGCACCCCACAAAATCCTAACTGGGGGCCATTGCACAGGCACAGTGACCTTCCAGTCCTGTACGTTGTTTTCCAGGGCATTGTGGTGTCACGTCCAGTGCTGGCACGTGCACTGGCCATGATTAGCTCAACAGTGAAATAAGACTTGGGGAGATTTTAGTGAGGGCTACAGACCCCACTCTCGCCATCATATCCCCAAGCTGCCCCTGCCTGATGCATTTGGTAAATGCTCAACACATGCAGAGAGTGCACAGGGACTGGATGTGGGGAGGAGGAAGAGGAGGAAGAAAAGTCAAAAGTGGGAGAAAGAAGTGGGGCAGGATAGGGAGGGGCGAAGCAGGGCTTAGCTCAGAGATAAGGGGAGGAAGCATCATATAGCTTTGATGGGGAGAGAGGATGAATTAGTAATTATCTTTAATCTCCCCTTCTCTTTTGCTTTTCCTGAAACCTGACGTTGCCTCCATACCATCCCCTCCTGCGCCAGGCTCATTTACAGACATCCTCAACACCTTGCACAAGCCTGCTCCCTCACACAGGCTTTCCTTTTCTCCTCCTCTTGTCTCCAGTCCTCCCTCCCTCCCACCAGAGCCTGTGGCTGCTCCCTTGGTGCCTGCTCCGTCCCCAGCTGAAGGAGCCCGGCCGTGCAGTCACTTGAGAGGGGATATTGCCATCATCATGCCCTCCTCTACACACGCATCCTTTTGTGATTCCCTAAATGCCTGTAAAAATCTGACAGTTCCTGTTCAGGACAATTCCTCCTTTATCGTGAAAGCCCTCAGCTCCAGCACATCCTTCCTCTTCCTCCCTGAAAAACCTCCCCTACCATAAATTGTTTGCCTTGTGCACACGTTTATGCCAGGAAACAGCCCCTCTACCGTCTCCACTGTGGTTTATGGGCAGCGATGATGCTCCTAAGCCAGTTTTCCCCTGGCTGTCAGGCCAGCAGGTGCCATGCCGCAGCCTGCACAGCTGAGCACGGGGGGGACAGCCCGCCCCGTGGCACCCTGCCACTCACGCCACCTCCCTTCAAGCCAGAGCAGGCTTCTCCATGTGACACCTGAGGCTTTAGTCTACAGCAAAGAGGAAAACGGAGCCGGAACCGAGGCCTGAGCACCAGCTCACGGTCAGCAACTAAATCATCAGAAAGGTCCTGGGCGCTGGTGAGGTCTCGGCAACCCACACCATGTCCGGCCAAGRTGCGGGCTGGCACGAGCCTGGGTCCTTGCGGGCTGTTTGGATGCAGCCGTCTGTTTTGGTGATGAGAGAGTTTGGCTGCACAGACAAAAGCTGAACCATGCCAGGGGGCCTGTAGGCCAGAGAACAGGGTTTTATGTCCTAGCACAAACGTAGCCTCAGTGTCAGGAAAGCCTTCAGTGCAGCCTACAAACTCTCGGAAGCAAGTCACACAACAGCCTCTTCAGTAAAGTGCAATGGGTATAGTATGACTTTACTTTTTGCAGATTACAAGCAACTTTGTTCCAGGATTGAGTCAAGTTAGTCTACATGCTCTCCCAAAAACTCAGTGAGTGATTGCTGTATCCCCAGGTTTCACATTCAGGATTTTATTACTTTGGGACAAGCATCTTCCATGCCACAGAAGGGAATTCTGCATCTCCGTAATGCCAAGCAATGACTTTGCTCACATCATCTGTCAAACTACTGTTGCTGCTCCTTCTTCTGCCACCTCTGTTTCTGCATCTCTTCCCATCTCGTACACAGTCCCAGGTCAGACTGTCAGACTCTGGCAGATCCTAACAGATCCTGACTGCCAGACGTGTCAGGATTAAGTCTAACTTCAGGGTTTAGGTCGCTGAGACAGTAAAATGCTGAATGGAAAGTTCATTGTGTCTCTGAGAGGGTGGACTTTGAAAGGGCATCTCTCAGGATGTGGAGTGAAAGCCAGCTGGATTCCTGCGGATGTGCTGAGCTCGGCATGGGGGGATTTCTTGAATAACAGGAGGCATTCGGAAACTCGGTGTGGCTAAACCCAATGCCTGTGCTTGAAATGGAACCCTGACAAGAAAACGGGATTAAATTAAGATTGTCAACTTTTTTTTTCACATATGACCTGGAGAGAAATATTCATTCTCACTTAAAAGTTGTGTCCTACATGTAGATAGTGCAGAAAAAGCTAATATTGGACTACACGTGGGAAAATCCCTCTTTGCATTATATTTATTCTGCAACAACAAGCTTGTCTTTCCCTCTCTGAGCACAGCCCACTGTGTCTGAACAGGGCTGCAAAGCAGGGAACACTCTTGTACTCCCCAAATCCCCTCTCCCTTCCCAGTTGGAACATGCGGCAGCTTCACCACTTTGGCTTGGTTTGGTGGAGGATACTAAGAACGGCAAAGTGGCAAAGGCTGCTTGTGGCCAGGGGCTCCAGTCTGCCTTAGCAGGCTCTAGCCAGCCAGAAGCATATGTGGGGAAGGAGGACAGCAGCTCACACCCCTCTCTTTCCTAGCTGATGGCAGGTGCAGTATTAGCTTGAAGACTGCGTATCTGGGAAAGACAGGGAACAAGTCTGGAGCTTGCTCTCGTGCAAGGACATGTATTAAAAAGAGACGCCCCCATTTTAGTCTTGAAGTACCTAACTGAGCAGGTGGAGCATGAACCTCAGCAGGGTGTTGAGAAACAGCGAGTTGTTGTAAAGGAGAGGCAGTGTTCGCTAGCTTGATGGGATGAACAAAAACAATTCTTAATTTATTCCTATCTTTGAGACTCAAGGGCCTGAAAAGTTGGGCGTAACCTTTATGAGCTCTTAAAACTCACTGTGATTTCCCAGGGCTCCACGAGAGGACACGGTGTTGCTCACTGGCAGTCTAACAAGCAGCCACGAAATACCACCAAGCCAGCATGGTGCCCAGCTGCTCCCCCCAAGCCCTTTCGTGACCCTGCCTCCCATCAGGGCGGGTCAGCCCATGCTGAGCTCCATGCTGCCCACATCCACTGACCACAAGCCCATGCCTCAGCACAACACTGCCACCATCATTCCTGTGCCGCTGCAGCACGGGTTGGCCCTGACTCCTGTTTACTTGTAAGCATGAGAAAGGGAGAGGGTACTGCTGTATTTGAAAAATAAGAAATTGGTTTCTTCCACGCCATTTCATTGTTCCAGCTCCTGATTCGGTGCCAGGAGCTTGTCACCCCTCAGCAGGGATGGCCCTGTGACAGAAACAAAGTCTCTTTGTTTGCTGTGGGTTCCTGGGTCCTTCTGGGACCCATCTCCCACTGAACTGCCTCAAATGCTTTTTCCTGCAGTAAGCTTTGAGGTGGTTCCATTTCATCCCACTTCCTCAGGGAGTTACCCTGCATAAAAATGCTGTAGCTCTTTTCCTGACAGGTCCTTAAGATATATTATAACTATATTTCATACGGATGCAAAGAGGCTGGCAGCATTAAATTCAGATGGAGCTATTCATCACCAGAGGTTAGCAAGGATGAACATAATTTAATAGCGTGACGAAATTCTTGTTCTGTTTTTGCTGGAACCCCAAAGCTGAGGTCGAGAACATTTCAGGCCTGAGATCCAGACCTTGTCACTCCTGAGTAAGAGTGGGCACAGCCCTGGGGCATTGCTGGAAAGAAAGACTGACACATGATGCTAGTCTGACAATTCCGGGGGTAGCTGTTATTTTCTGAAACTTTTGCATCTATTTTATTTTACGCTGATGAGGAAAGCTCTGAGCTGAGACCAGATGGTACTGATTTGCTCAGGGTTATTGCTGGTCGAAAATAAACAGTGCTGCGCTCCATTCCCACAGACAGCTATTAAACTGGAGATGAGTATTATTTATTCATTGGCATTTCAGTGGTGTTCAGTTGGGAGTGAAGCCACACTCAGCTGGGCACTATTCACTTACACACACAGGCAGTTATGGTTCTTCGTCCCCAGAAGCCTAAACCTGAAGTGAAAGCCCCAGATGCAGAGTGCCCCATCCTCAGGCTGTTATCAAATACTTCTCTCTACTATTTCAAAACCCATTTCTCAGCAATACGGTTTCCTCTTTTTTCCTCCTCAACTTGAGGAGACTAGATGTCGTATTACAGCAACTGCTGACCGGACTGGCTGAGAAGACACCCTTCAAGGCACTGCTGAGGCTGCTGCAGCTCTACTGCTGGGGTCGCTGGGAGTGGCTGCTTCTCTTTTCTGCATCAAAACATCCTCTGCCGCGTTATCATCCAGTCTAGGCCTCCTGCACCCATTGGAGAGCTGTTTGATTTGGTAAAACATAGGCTAAACTGCCTGTGGACACTCTCTTGGAGATGTGGCCCTTGGGCAGCTTTTTTCTCCTTAATGAGGGAAAGGGAGACTGCATGAGGTAGTGTTGGTAATAGAAATGTTTCCCTGAAGCAATTCTTGACAAATCCATTACCCTTCTCAAAGTCTGTATTAAAACTACTGATTCTGAACATTATGGTCTACCAGAGCTCAGAGGACCTCAGCAGCTCAGCGTCCCACGTGGCAGGTCTCGGGCAGGCCTGGACAATTCTTGGGGATGGGGGAAAGCAGCACTTCAGAAAGACAAAGTGTCTCTGGGGACCTGGAGAGCAGAAGAAACAGAGCCACAATGCAACCCCCATTTACCTTTGCAAAAAAAGCCAGCAGAGTGTAATCTCAAGAGGTTTTGTGAGGCCACCTTGCTTTCTCTGCTAGCCTTGACTGCTTGATGAATGTACCTGTTGTGCTCCAGTGCATGACAACATGCAAATAGTGAAATCCACTGATGGCAAATAACAAGATGAAGAAAAGCTTGAAGTTAATGTAATAGTTGCCATAATAATTTACACCCAATTACAACTCATTATAAGGTTGTCTTGCTACAAATATGACAGAGACCAGTGATTCCCTTAAAATGGTAGAGCTAAGTCATAGGTTTGGATAAATAAAAGCTTATCTGCAACACTGATTGATTGCTTTGGACAATATTACAATTTTTTTTGTAATTTGGGAAGTTTTATGACCCAGAATGAATTGGAAGTGTGTTCAATTTGAATAAATTCTTTCAATCAGTAATCCAAGAACAGAGATTTCCAAATTCTGAAGACCAGGAAAATACCTTGGAGTTGCAGGAGCTGTCAGACTTAAGTTCTAAGTATGAAACTCAAGTCTGTCCCATAGTTATAACTGTGGCAAAGCTGGGTATCAGGGCTGCGCCTCTCTGCACACCCAGTGCACTTAAGTCATTAATTCCCTGGGTGGTCCAGGAACACCCCAGCTTGTCATCAGCACAGATGAGATAGTAGGGCTGGTTTGAGACAACACACTGCCTTGAAAGCAGGTCTGAACTCCTTGCCACCTCCATAATTAAGTAATTGACACACAGGAGCTCTCCAGATGGGAATTTTGGACAGTTCTACATATTCCCCCAGGTAGCTCCTGCTGTAGCTCACCTCCTCTGTATGCCTAAATGTGTATCTGTTGATTAACATCCTGGGTGGAGTGTCCCTGAGATTCTCACGCAGTTCTGCTGCTTCAGCAGTTGCAGAAGGGATCAAGTTGTATATAGATAAGACATTTGCAAACAGTCAGTACAAACTGTTCCCGCAGATGCAAAAATACTCATGTAGGACAGTCTTTTGTACACGGTTAAGATATTTAAACCAATTTTGTATGTAGCTGTCATGGACAAAACAGTCCAGAGTCGGGAAATTTTACTTGACTTAATTTATTGCCAGGCCACACAAGCTTCTGGTCTCTGATTTGGATATTGAGGGAAAGAAGAACACAACCAGCTAGACAAACACTTACACAAAACTCCATCCTCCCTCCTTCCCAGCCTCAACTTCCCTTATTTTTGCCGCAGTTACAACCAGTTTGTCAAAACTCCTCTGGCAACGGGACAGGTGGCGTAGGAAGTGGAAGCAGTGCATGTGATGGCTTTCTGCTGCCCTGCAGGTAACTCCTTCTGCCAGGCTGCACTTTGCGATTCCTGACGCTTTTTGTGTAATGGTTTCTGCTGAGCTGCACGTCATGGCCTCTGCTGCTCTCTTCCTCAGTGTCCCCGCTCCGGCATGGGTTGCCCATTGGTGTGGTTTTTCACCGTATGGTTTTCACTTACTTCAGGGTAGGCTGGAACCATTTTTGGCAGACGGCAGGTAATGGGCTCACCCCAGGCAGGTCACCACTGCAAACAGATGCTACATACAGCCTGCAACATCTGCTCATTGCAGCAGGTACGGTCACAGGGATGGATTATGTGTGGTCATGCAGGATGGCGGCACGGTTTGCAACCAAGAACTTGTATGACCACTGCAGTGGGGACTCCTGTTGGCATGGGACCGTGAGCATTCTGAGAGATTTGATTCCCCATGTGAGAGTTACCTTATGGTGAGATTAAAAAAAGTAGTTTTTATTTTAGACAAACACTCTGTCATTGAGTGTCTATGCAAGATTGGGCTGCATGAGAAATGGTTATTAAAATATCTTCATAGCACTCCCTCTGAAAGATGCACAGCTCAGCAGCTCAGTATATCCCCAAAAGCATGAACATGAGGGTTAACTCTGCCTATCAGCAGTTGGCTCACTTCAATTAGAAACTGTAGTAACCATCTTAGAAGTAGAGCCAAAGATAATGAGAGCTGAGTTTTTTGTTTATGCTGCCAAATGAAGGGAGTCTGAAAAGTGGCTGGCTGTCCATCTCTCAGAAAGCACTGCAAAGGAGGAAACCTGACAGCCTGATGTCTGCTGAGTAGTGTTCCTACTTTAGGATGAGTTTCAGTCCTATAATTGCCGTCTGTGTGTGTGCATGTGTGTGTGTGTGTAACGGGGAATCTGCTGAGATTGCAGAATGGAAGTCAAAGCCCTACCCACAGTCAGACTGCATGTAGCTACCACCCTCTGTATGCTTTAAACAGAGATCTGGGACCACTGAGGCTTACATAAAGAGTCTCAAACAATTCCTCTGTGTACTTATGCTCTGAGCTGGGAAGACAGCCTCCTCATGTCATGTAAGAGCTGTACAGGCCTGCTCCAGCTGTGCCCATTTTGGGCAAGGATGAAGAGAGGTTTAAGCGTGTGGGGGCAGCCTGCAGAGCTGCTGCGTTTGGGTGGACTCCATCCTTCTCGCTTCTGCTGGCTGACTTGGAGTTTTCACGCTTGATTGTTTTTCACACCAATGCTGCTATATCTGAAGGTACAATTCAGTCACTTCATTGATCTAAATAATTTCTGACAGCTTTATTTGTACTCATCTAAATTTATAAAGAACAATGTCAACTCCGGTAGCAGTTATAAAGTCCTCAAATACCCTCAGATATTGCTGTCCATAATGAGTGCACTGTGAAATCTAAAGATTCTTTTCACAATATGCTTTTAAATGAAGAAAGCCATGGCAGCTTCTCAGGGAATGCTGTTTGCAGTGGCTAGGCAGTTAATTTTAATGCTGATCCCTAATCCTACTGCAAGTAAATCAAAAGTGGAAATAAAATTGTACTATTACACAATTGCCAAGGCAGTCAATTCTGCCGTCAGCAGATGCGGTGACTAAAGATCCCCTTAATCACAGACACAGGATGTCTGAGTGATACACCCCTGGATAAAAGAACAAATACCAATGTGAATGTGAAACATCATTGGCAAACATTTCATGTAAAACCTAAGTTATGTAGTGTGCAAGAGGGTCTGAGTCACAGATACATTATACTGTAATATTAGATGTTGCAGACTGTGAAAATATCACCATTACTACACATTAGTTCTGCCCCCTCATCAGGCAGAAATAATATACATAGGTCAGTTAACCTGCGATATACTGCATTTTTTTTACTATTATGGCAATAGTATCTCTATTGAATTCCTATGTGTAATTTATCTCAGGAATAGATAGGTGAATAAATATATATCTATTTTAAAAAAATTAAAAATCTGTATTTAAAAATACATAAATATATATATATATTTTGTATATGTATCTCACTACTCCAGACAGTTGCAAACTTCTACAATCACACCACAAAGATTTCTCAGAGGGACTCACAAATTATTGAAGTTTACCCCAGGGTGATTACTGTCACTCCATGTGTATCTTTCATCTGCCAGATATAGTAAACTGAGATACAGTCTGCCAAATGATGAATGCCTGTTTTCTCAAATTCCTTTAAAGATGGTCAACCTTTAACTGTTCTTCTCAGACACCAGATGAAAGCAGCATTCAGCCATTCAACAAATGAGTTTTGCTGCATATATTCTCCCAAGGCCAAGAGAATGGAGATTCCTTGAGGATATATGAAGGTGATCTCTGACAACACATTCTCAGCTGGCAGGTACTTCAGCACATAATAAATACCTGGAATAAATCCAACTATTTTGGGGGGAGTTGTAATAAAGACTAATCTGATTCAGAATTCCTGTGCAAATGTTGATAGGTAAAATGGCATAAGAAAATTTTAAATACAGGCTGTCTTCCTCATTCCTTCTGCACTCCCTTTCTTTTATTTCTTTCCTTAAACTTTCTTTTGGCTTTGAAGTCCCAGATCACATTTTCATTGCACATGATTATATATGTAAAAATCTGGAAACTGAAGGGTTGTTTAATTTCAGTGTATGCATATGGGCTACACTAAAGTCCATATGAGTTACTATATTCCTCCTGAAAGCCTTCGAAACAGCAAAGGGTAATATGTTACTGCAACTGTAGGCTGCAGCTGTCTATTTAATTAGTCTTAGACTTCATTTTTCCGGAGTCAGTTGAGTTAAGAAGCCATGAGCTGTGGACTGCTAGCTGACGAGGCTGTCATACCATGGCTTCAAGGGATTTGAACCTCTGCATTCATAGAGGAAGAGAAGCATATTCAAGGCTGCATATGAGCAATGTCCTGTTATAAAAGAACATTCAGCACTAGTGTAGGTGGAGCCCTTCTCTCCATCATCCCCAACAAAACATAATTTTCTTTAAGAGATTGAGTGTCCAACCTTATGTAGATACTTCTCTGCTTAATACCTGATGAGTACAAGTACCATACACAGATTGATTGTACTCCTGTTATAAGGCATGTGCTGCAAAACATCTGGCTCAGATTTTGCTTGTTGCCTAATTTCCCCACTACAGAGTTATCTGTAGTTCAAAGTAGGTTTCAGGCAATGATGTCAGGTCTCTCAGTGTTATGGAAAACAAATGTTCAGCTAAACAGACATTCCTCTCTGGGTATGTCTGCAGGATGCGTTTACTACATGTTCTGGAGTGAACTACTGGGCCCAAACTGCTGCTGTCAAATTGCTATGTCTCACTGGCAGTTAGTGGGAGATTAGGGATTGTTATTTTGGTCTGGAACACTATTCAGATCAGGCATGCCTCCACTGCACAGTGGCTCAAGAGCCCTTCCATGTGCATTGCACCCAAATGGCATGGACACCTCTAATGCACACCACAAACCTCATCCATCTGCTGCACATCTTATCAATGTCTTTAGTGGCATAGGATCTAGAAGTTGCAATGGGGTCCCTATGGAATAAGTGACTTCTCCAGGATAAAAAGTGACACTGGGGTCTCTGGAGCAGAAGTCTGAGGAAAGTGTTCTTCTAATGGCAGAAAACTCATTGGCTCTGATGGTTCCTCCAAAGAAAAAGGAAGCTCTGGGGCTGGAGGCTCACAAAGCATGTTCTTGAATGGTCTTAAAGGATTTATCAATCCTGTTCCCTCTCTTTGGACTGCTGGTGCCACTCCACTAGGAGTGGCTGCTCTGCCACCCAGTTCCTATACGGTCAACAGGCACACTCTTAGTGGAAGCGATGCTCCCACTGCAGACCAGGTACAAGTCAACAGACCAGTTCTGATTCAGGGTCCCTGACAGGATAGGGTCAGCAGTTCTCTGTTTATCTCTAGGCCCTGGGCAGAAGGACCGGTCATGGCAGCATGGCAGCAGCCAGTGTCTCTTTACCTGAGAACCTTGCGGAGAGAACGTGTATCAATCCCTGCAGATTTCTGAAAACACACAATACAATGCACCACTCATATCTGCTCCCTACAGTGCCCTCAACGTCGAGGTCTAAATTTTCAGCAGTGGAGTGAGAAGCCTCAGAGAGCCTTGTTCATTTGTTGCCTGTGTTGTAAGAGGATTAGGCCATTCAGTGGCAAGGCTTTTTCAATACATTCAGCTCAGCAGCAGCCTATGCTTCAAATCACAGAGAGAAAAGTTGAGCAAGCACAGGCAAGGGGAGGGAAGGGACGAGTCAGTTTATGCACAGTATATGAAGGACACCATGGTAAATGCCCTTCTCTGCTGGGATTTTATAACCAACTCAAATTAGTGAGTGAACTGAGCACCTCTTGCTGATTCAGGTAGTCCTCTAGGAAAGTGGATGATGCCTTTGAGTACAGAGACAAAGCCCTTCCCACCCTTGCTGTTCACCTGCTGTATGCTATGCTGTGACTCATCCACGCCGAGAAGTGGTCTGGTCCAGTGTATTTCTGAACACTTTAACTCTTATTGGCAGTCGAGAAGGGATTTGGCTTTTCCAAAGACAGGATGTTATTTGAGGATTGAAGACTGCTGAGGAGTGACAGGATAGACCTGATGAAGTAGGGCAAGAGCATCTTTGTCAAAAGGCTGGCCATCCTGGTAAGAAAGGCTTTATACCAGAAAGATTGGGAAATGGAGGTTATGACCATTAAGTTGGACCATGGAGATTAGGTGAGGAAACAGAGGTTGGTAGTGGAAAGCAAATGATGCAAGTGGGTGGGAACAAGAGAGATATCAGGAATGATAAGATAGGGCAAAAGGACGCCCATCTCAAATGTACGTCCACAGCCTGAAAAACAAGCATGAAGATGTAGAGCACTACATGCAGAACTGCAACATCACTGGAACAACTGAGATGTGGTGGGACAGCTTGCATGACAGCAGTAATGTGAGGGCTCTTCAGGATAGAAGCTCTACAGGAATGACAAGAGGGAAGAGGACAAGAGACTTGTCCTCTACGTGAAGAGGCAGCTTGGATGTATGGAGCTCTCCTATGGGATAGATGACATGCTGGTTGAGAGCTTGTGGGTCCACGTCAGAAGACAGGCCAATAATATTGTGGTGGGACTTTGTAACAGACCACCCGATCAAGGTGAGAAAGTGGATGAAGTCTTCCTCTAACATGGAGTTCTCTGAATCACAGACTTCTCAGTATTTTTGGGGGAGTTCAGCCTCTCTGACATCTGCTGGAAGGGCCACACAGTGGGATGTAAGCAATACAGGAGAATTTTGGAGGATGCCAGGGATAAATTCTTTACACAGGAACTGAATGGGCCAAACAAGGGTGACATACAGCTGGATCTGATATTCACAAAGAAGGAGGAACTAGTTGTGGATGTGATTATCAGTGGCAGCCTCGGCTGTAGTGACCAGGAAATAGCGGGGTTTGAGATCCTGAGCGGAGTAAGGAAGGTAAGTAGGACAGTACAGACCCTGGACTTTAAGAGAGCAAACTTTGGCTTTTTAAGGCAACTGACAGGTAGAATCCCATGGGAGACAGCTCTGAAGTGCAAAGTAGCTCAGGAAAGCTGCCAAGGCCTTAAGTACAGCATCCTCCAAGCACAAGTGCAATATGTAGGATGTCAAGTAGACTTATCAGGAGACTGGGTAGTGTAAATAGGGAACTCATGACTGAGCCCCAGCGCAATCAAACAGCATACAGGAGGTGGGAGCAGGGATAGGCAACAAATGAGGAATTTAGAAAGATTGTGCAGGCACACAGGGATGGGGTTAGGAAAGCCAAGTTCAAGTAGAGTTGAAACTTGCAAAAGATGTGAAGGGTAGTAAGAAGAGCTTCTACCACTACATTAGTAGTAGAAGGCTGAACAAAGAAAATATGGGACCATTGCTGAATGGGGTAGGCTATTTAGTGACAGTGGACACAGAAAAAGCTGAGGTACATAGTGCCTTCTTTGCCTCAGCCTTCACTTACAAGGTCTCTTGGGCATCTGGGCTGAAAAGCAGGGTTCAAGGAGGAGAACTGCCAGCAATCAAGCCACGGATGATTTGCTAGAATTCAATCCATCCAAGTCCATAGGACCAGACAGGCTGCTCCCAATAGTGCTGAGAGAACTGGCCAATACTGTAGTGAGGCCACTGTAATTTCTGAAAGGTTGGGGAAAGTCTCCAACGAGTGGAGAAAGGCAAATGTTACACCATCTTCAAAAAGGGCATGGTCAGCCTCACTACAATCCCTTGAGAAGTCATGGAGCGAGGCCTCTTGGAGCACATTTCTGGGCACATAAGGAGAAGATGGTGATTTGGAACAGTCAGCATGGTTTTTACAAAGGGAAAATCATGTCTAAGCAATCTGATTGCCTTCTATCATAAAATGACTAGATTTGTGGTGAGGGGAGAGAAGTAGATGCCCCTCACTTTGAGTTTAGCAAGGTTTTTGACATGCTCTCTCACAATAATCTTGTATCCAAGTTGGGATGTTACAATCTGGATAGCTGGACAACTAGATGGAAAAACCTGGTTGGATAGTTCAGCTTAATGGTTAATGGGTAGTACTATACCTGGAGGCAAGTAACAAGTGGAGTACTGCAGGGGTCTATCATTGGGCCTACCCTGTTCATTAACTTTACCAGTCACCTGAAGGAGGCACTGTCATAGAGTTTGCAGATGACACCAAATTGACAGGGCAGGAGGGAGAACCAGACAGTATGCTCAAGGGCATAGCAGCCATTCAGAGGGACCTAGGCAGCTTAGAGGAATGGACCTGCAAGAGCCTTCTGAAAATCCACAAGGACACATGCAAAGTCCTCCACCTGCAACAGGAGAACCCCCTGCAACTATACAGGTTGGGCACTGTTTGGCTGGAGAGCAGCTTTGCTGAACAAGACCTGGAAGTCTTGGCAGACAGCAAGCTGAACATAAGCCAACAGTGTGCCCCGGCAGCAAAGGCGGAGAGCCTCCTGGGGTGTATTAACAGGAGCAGCACTAGTAGATTGAGCAAGGTGATTATCTCACTTGGCATTCATTAGACCATGTCTGAAATACCACATCCAGTCTGGGGGCCTCCAACACAAGAGAGATGTTGATCAACTGGAATAAGTGCACTGGAGGTTCAGGATGATCAAGGGACTGCAGCACATGCCCCGTGAGGAGAGGCTGGGCTTCTATAGCCCAGAGAAGAGAAGGCTCTAAGTGATCCATGGCAGAAGAGCAAAAGGTAGCAGGCATAAATTGAAACAAGAGAGGTTGTATCAGACTGGATATTGAGAAAAACATTTTCACCATGAGGACAGTCAAGCATTAGAACAGATTGTCCAGAGAAGTTGTGAAGTCTCCATCCTCTGAGGATTTCAACACCCAGCTGGATAAAGCCCTGAGCAACACAGTCTGATCCCATAGATGACTCTGAGATCTCCTGAGGCCCCTTCTAACCTGAATTATTCTCTGATTCTATAAACTTCATGGAGTTCTCATTGCTGTTGGAGTTTGCCTCTGTGCCCTGTTCTCAGTGGGCTCAGTGACACGCCATGGATTCTGTGTTCAGGTAGGAACTGGAAGGGTAAGTTCTAATGGCTTTTAGTGGAAGATATCTCCAACATACACTGGTCTCATGCTGACTTACAATTGTCTGTGCATCCTGGGGCTCGTCTATGTGAAGAATTAAGAGGTTCCTATCTTGCTTTGTTTTACCAGAAAGTAMCTTTTTTTCCCAGCCTTTCTCCTTTCATCCACCATATCACTGGAATAGTTCTGTTGATGACTGCTTGGACTCTTGGGAATGCCAGTGTGGCCTGACCATTTGTAGTAGACATTTTCCAAGGCTAGTGGAAGGTGGAGAAGGGGACACTATAGCCAAGGAAGTTCTGGAAAAGGAAAAAGGGGGTGGGGGAAGACAGTGCTGCACTGATTTTTCCCATGTAAGGTGAATAAATGTAACTGCAATAGCACTTTGACAGTAACATCATGACACCAGGCCAGTGGCAGGAAATGAAAGCGGATGCTGTTCAAAGCAAATTTTCCTCCCAGAACTGCAATCGCAATGTACACAACCGACACAATAGTTGCAGCATGCTCTTAACCAGAGTGACTGATGGGATGTAGCTGGCTTCCGCGCAGAAGTCCTCTCCAGCTGATGCCAAACAAGGGAAACTCCTGTTTAACAAACCCAGTATGCTATACTGTCTGTAGGTGGCCTACAGCAGTGAGAATGGCTGGGACAGCTTTGCAAAATGCTTGCATTCACAGTCTGTTGCCCTCATGCCCCCTTCTCCATTCTCTTAGGGTTGAAGCAACTGTACAAAGCAAAGCAGTCACCAATGTTAGGCTTCTGGGTAGTCAAGAACCCTGGCAAGAAGACTGAGGAAGGTGGTGACAGAGGAAGGAAGCAGATTCCTGATTCCATTGGATGGACTTCACCTAGATCACTGTTCTTGACCTTCAATGGGAATGACAAGCCAGTGTCCCAGGTTTCCTCTACCATGACAGGCCTTACATGAAGGCCAAACGACATGCAGCACCACAATGAACTCTTAGTCAAAGCTTTCAACCTGATCATCTTAAGTGAGATAATTTTTGACAAGCCCAAGCCCAAGACCATACACTTACTGCCCGAAATCTTGAACCAATATGCTGCTATAACCATCCCCTTCTAGCACTACTGCTAGGAAATCCTCCTGGCATCCTCTCCCTGCAGGAAAACCTGACCCCCCTCTTCCCGCATAGCCTCACATGAACAATGTTATTTCTAGACTCCATGTCTTCCTTCTGTAGGAGGATGAAGTCTGGGATATCTACCTTTGTTTGAGGAGAAGGAAGAAGCAAAAAGCRAAACCCTAAATTTAAGCTGGATAAAGAAAAGTAATAGCTGAGGAAGAAGGATAGCAAAAAGAACAGCAAAAAAACCCAGAAGGAATAATAGCAAACAACAGCAAAACGCAGTGCCTATGCCAATGGGCCCTGGCAGCAAGCTGCTGAGTGGAGGGCTTCTTCGAGCTACAATACAGGTCATGGAGGAACACAAAGTGGGGTGATCAGAGAATGAGGTACACCCAGTGACCAAGGCACCACAAAAAATTCTAACTCTTCCAGGTGACTACGTGGAATTGAAAATTCAAGGGCTAAACATAATTAAATGCTGGAAACTGTTCTGAACCCAGAGCCTGGGACAAAATCTTTGCCCCCAAAAACCCCAGTGGACATTTAAAGAATGGATACAAATTTGTATGCCTTAATTTCCCTATTTATTAAATGAAAATAATAACTTACCTACTTGATATAGGCTTCATTTCTTCGATGTTCAAAGGGCTCTAAGATCTTAGGAGACTGATACAGAAGTACAAAACATATTCTTTTTGATTACCATCTTATTGATCAAAATCTCTCATATATTTGGAAATACTCTCTCCCTGAATTGAAGTGACTTTTCAAAGCCACATAGCAGTGTTTGACTACACGTGAAAAATAACCTGAAGACCCTTGTTCCAATTAAGCTGAAGAGATGGGAAATTTATTCAGAATGCTGTATTAATATTCTTACTTTAAAAAAATCTGTAAGGTTCTGTAAGATAATAAACCCACAAAAAAATACAGAGTATAAATTCTTCTCATCTCAAATGTCTTTGGGCTTCTGATCTGGCTCCAGCAGGAAACAGAAAAATGTAAAATTTCAGTTCTTGGAGAAATAACCTATTAAAAAAATCTGTGTGATGTACATAAAAAGTCATTTACTACAGAATGTGTATGTAAGCAACCTTCCATTAAAGAAAGGTATGTTTTCAAAATCTAACTGCATTGATGGCATTAGCAAAACCTTCCAACAATTTGTACATGACAATATTGTGATGTGGATACTATTCATTTCATTCTATAATGCAAGACCTTCTGATAATGGCATAAATAATCAGTGACTGATACTTGTAAAGTAAAAATGCAGTCCATTTTAATAAGAGAATATACCTTTCATCTTGTCCACTGGCTAGTCCATAGAAGACAAGAATCTACTACTGCTCCTGATGGTGCTTTTAATACTGAGAAACCCAGCCCTTGTGAGCTTAATCAGATTAAATTTAACAGGCTTGATTTTGATATGATATAGGGTCACACTAATGTGACATACAGCAGTTTTATTCATCACTTGAAAACCTGTTTTTATCCAATATGTTAAAAGAAATATGCTAATGGTGCAGGTCTTTATTGATCTTTGATTTAACTGATATGATTTAACCAAACTGGACATGGATCAGAAAAAAAGACATTTTGCAGTGCTGTGCTAATGAAGTCTTTTGCCTTTGTTGAATCAGAGTTCACATCTGATAATCCATTTTACTTAAACCAGAAGAGGGGAAAATTTCAGCTTAAACTTGCCTAATTCTGTAATCATTACATCTGTTGTATATAGCACTAACTACTACTGATTTCAATATGTTTATGTGTATTTTATATCAATGTAACAGAGAATGAAACAAGGCCCATGTATTTTAACTTGACTCTTCTTAACCTCCCCTATTCACACAGCTCAGTTGTATGTAATTAGTATGTATGAAAGGAGTAAAAGTTTATGCTCCAGCAGTGCCCTTAAAAATTGGAGTATCTGTACATGCATGATTGCCACTAAGTGCCAGGTACAGCCGCACAGACCTGAGCTGTAGAAGATCAAAGCACTTCAATCTCACTGCTTCTGTTAAGTGCTAGGTGTTGCTCAGAAAATGTTAAGTGAAGTCCAGGTTTTCCCTAGGCACTTATAATCAAGAGCATTAAATCTATGCAGGAATTCACTATGATTTTCTAGATAACCCAACTGAAGATCAGAAATTTCATAGAAGATAAAATGCAACATAGTCTTTTATACATGAATAAATCACAGTAGTATTCGCAGAAGTATTTGCAGGAGTATTGGAAGGTCTTTGCTCCTTATGACGAATTTACAGACTCAAAAATCTTTCTCAAAAGGTATACAGAAATATCTATATGGAGAAAGATTCAGTGTGTGTTGCCTATACAGACTCGTCCCACCATCGTGAGCTCCCCTTCTGAACCAGAACCGTTCTGAATCACTTTCACCTTAAGTCGACAATCAGAGGAAATAGTGACTACAGCAATTGCTCAAAGGTATTTACATTGTTTGTAGTGTCCTTCAAGGGGGCACCGCAGTTGCATGCTACGTTGCCTACTCTGATGGGTCTTCCAGTCAGCTCACTTGAAGAAAAGCATCATCAAAAAAAGTCAGCTATCTTCATGAAGAGGTTACTGTCTGTGCACGGTAAAAGGGGAACGGCTTATTCACGTACCACACTGTAGCCACCTTCCTTCACTGTTGGCATAACATTCAGGGTCTTCCATAATCTCTGGTTGTGATGACAGGGACCAACATTTCCTGGGTTCCCAACAGCCTGCATTACCAGAGCAACAGTGCTGCATTATCTGAGCCGCCGGTTGGGGCATCTTGTGACTTAACAGGTAGGAAATACTGAATAGCTAGAACTAACACATCTCATGAATACATACAGGCTTTAAAGAGTTTCTTATTAAAAAAGAGAAGTTCAAATAAAACCTTATCTTGCTTGTTTCCAACCCTTTTATTAAGCTAGAGCATGCTCGGGCTTCCAGGAAACCCCGAAGCTGTGGCTGACCCAGCTTTATTTACTGCTTGATAGAGAGTGAGGAGGCCAGAAATCCTGCAACCATTGGGTCCAAAGCTTCCAGGTTCATTCACTCTTCCCAGGGCTTCCAGTCTCCCAGTTCCCTTCATCCTGCTGGGGCTCCAAGCAGAGCACCCAAGTTGTGCACTGCAGCTGGAGTCTTGAAGCTGAGCTCCCTGCCTCAATTTCAACATTTTCAAAGACTGTTTTTAACAAAATATTTGTATTTATCTTAAAACAATTATTAATAAATTCTTCCACATCAAATATTGACATTTCTACCTTTGTTTCTAACATAAAGAATTTTCATCGCACACACAAGTTTCCCACAAGGCAGAGATTTCTGCTTTCAACCAGCCCTGCTCACAATTTTTTCATGTATTTATCATTATGATATGCCAGTAAGACAGAAAAATACAACCACCCTCATGTTACAGGGAAGGAACAGGCTTGCCAACTGGTAAAGAGGACTTCAAACAAGATACATCAAGGAATGGTGATAACAGCTTGCAGTTAAGCAAGAGAGGTCAGGGTGGTAAGTAGGTGAGACAGGGTGACAGGAGCAAGAGACCCCTTGGGAAGGATAAAATAAGTGTAAAGGGGCCACCTCAAATGCCCGTACACGAACACATGCAGCCAGAGAAACAGGAGCAGCTAGAGCTCCGCATCTGGATACAGAGCTATGACATCACTGGAATCACCGAGACATTATGAGCTCAGTCATACCAGCTGAGTTCTGGGATGCTTGGATGGATGGATGAACAGATGGGACAGACAAAGGCTCTCAAAGGAAATATTAAAACATTGCCCAGGCACTCAGGGATGATGTCAGGAAAGCCAAAGCTCAGCTAGAGTTGAAACTTGCAAAGGACATCGGGGACAAGAAAAGCTTCTACTGCTACATTAGCATTAAAAGAATAAACAAATGTGGGCCTGCTGCTGAATGGGATGGGTGATTTAGTGACAGTGGGCACAGATAAGGCTGAAGTACTCAATGCTTCCTTCACCTCAGTCTTCACCAGCAAGGTCTCCCAGGCTGTTGTGCCTACAGAGGGGAGTAAAGGAGAACTATCTTCTCCTTGGAAGAGGACTAAGGCAAGTATCTCTTGAGAAATCTTGACTCATCCAATGCCCTATGAGATGAGGCTGAGCTTGTTTAGCTTGGAGAAGGGAGCACCTGATAGCAGCCTTTCAATGCCTACAAGGAGGTTGAAACAGGAGAGGTTCCAGTGGTGGGGAAAATCACAATCATAATTAAGCATTGGAACAAATTGTCCAGAGACACTAGAGAACCTCTGTCCTTGGAAATTTTCAAGATCTGACACAAAAAAGCCCTGAACAATATGGTCTGAATTCCTTATCGACCTGCTTTGAGCAGCAGGCAGACTAGAGATCTTACAAGGTCTCTTCCAACCTGGATGGCTCTATGAATTATCATGGAGAGTTTAAGTGAGTTGCCTGAGATCCAACAGAAAATGGTGGGAAAAGAAATGGGCTCAGGACTTACCAAGACTTCAGCTCACCTATTTCCCTTCCTGACGCATCTCCTCTCTCACTAGCTCAAAATAACATAATGTTTTTAGAGACTACACATACATCATTGCATCCAGGAATATCCCCTAATTCCCAGGTCTGAATCTGGAACCATACCACCTCCTGACTGCATCTGGAGCTCTCATATCACCTTTGTGAGACCGGAACTTCATAGCCATCCTCCTTGCCCTGACCCTGCCTTGTGCACCATACAAAATAATCTCAGGTACATCTCTTGGAAAGCTGATATACTATAAGAGATGCTAAACTGGATAACCAGCAGCCAGAACACCAGTGTACCACAGTGTGACTCAACACATAAATCAGGACACAACTCCTCTGTTGATTTCCTGATCTAGTGGAACTCCTGAGAACCTCCCCGTATCCATGACTCATAGGGAGGGTGGGGAAGATTACTCCACCACTGTTAGCATAAACAAGGACGACTGACCATTTATTCTACATATATATTCTCACTGTTATCTTCTGGATCATTTATCTTCAATCTTTAACTTCACTCCCACTCTTTTCCATTGCTCCACGCTGGTTAGTTGACCCTCACTGTCCTCTGAATATTTCCCTTTGGGAGGAAAAGTTTTGACTCTTTAGTATTTCAGCATCAAATAGAACACTGTTTCTTGAGCTACACACTTAGACATTCCCCCCTCAAATTTCGTGTTGCATTTCCATTCTCTCTGTAAAAGAGACCTTTGGGATTAACAAATGTTGCACAACATTTACCAGTTAATTGTTATTTAAATCTTAAAAGTCTTCTAAATTTAAATCTTTTCATTGGCATCAAGTTATTATCAAATGGCAGATCTTCATGACAGTATAAGTTAGATGACTGGAGATTACATAAACAGTAATAAATATAAAGTGACACAGAAATAAATCCTCTTAACAGGAATATGGATTAATTTCCACTACTATGATCAGTTTATAAAAGAGAGAAAACATTACCACGTAAACCATAGGAGGAGGTATCTGCAGAAAAAAATACATCAGATGATACCTTCTGCCTCCCCAGCAAGAAGAAAGAAACTGCTGCCAGAAGCAGCAAAATGGGTGCTTTAGATAGAAAGACAAAATGAATGAGAAAATGAAAACATAAGGAAGGGACTGGTTCAATATAGTAAAATTAACACAGGCTATGGAAAGGTTCACATTTCATTTGACACCAAGGATTGTCACAAGCCAACTATTCACCTCACTGGGTTCATTGGACCACGAATTTCCCAAAACATTTGTGGAATGATTATTACTTGCTATCCGATCAGCTAAATGCCTTTTTTTTTTCTTCCTAAAGATTATCTCATTTCCATGGTTAAAAAGTAATATTGCCAGAGAGTTGATTATTGTTTTATCCTAAGCAATAACTTCAGTGCTGTTTTGACACATAAATCCTACCTCTAAAAATTAGCAATCTCAAATCTCACTCCTGTTTCCACTAACTTTGAGATCTCAGGATCAAATTTACAGAGAAAGAAATACAAAAGACACCTTGCTAATGATCCCAGAGGAAGGACTAGCTATAAACAAGTGTGGATGTCAGGGGTGTGTTTTAATTATTTGGTTCATTTCTTGAGACCACTGAGGAAGAAATGAGACTGTAGGCAGGAACTGAATTCAGGGAGCTTGGCAAACCAGGAGGAGAGGAGAAGCTGGCAAGAAAACACTGTGTGCAGGGAGCTATGCTATAATTCAGTTCACTGCAACTTATCAGATTGACAAACTCTCCAAATGTCACCAAAGTGAAAGGCACAGACCCTACAGGTATCTGTTGGGTAGGTGCAATCCAAATCAAATAGCTCAAACTGGGATCCCACATTGATTCCTGATGCAGCACAAGCTGTTGCATAGTATGCCTGCCATCTCTCTTCCTACTAGGCTCAAGCAGCTTTTCCTTCCACTTCTCAGCACCTCTTGTAGTGCCTCATAATTTGAGGTAATGTGTTTTTTTAATTTATGCATCAGTCTGATCTGTATTGAAATTGATGCATAAAGTTCATCCCTGTCTCCTCTTCTGCCACAGTAGGCTCCGATCTACAGTTTTCATTTCATGTTTAATTACAAAGCACTAAATTAAAATTAGGACAAAGGTGAGTAAAGTAGAATTTAATAGAAAAAAAAAGACCTAAATCCAAACATACCATTCATAGAAAACTCTGTACAATGTAGTAGGTGCCTATTCATATAGCCCACAGACTTTCTTGGTGCCTATCAGTTTGCTTCTATGCGTGCCCACAGCCTGACTGCTTCGGTGCCTACCTCTCTTCAGCCTGTCAGCATCCACAGACAACATCCCCCTGCTTACATCCAGCAGGCATTTCTAGGCCACACTTTGTGCACGCTAATGGGATTAAGCTCTTCACAAAATACAGCTGCAATCTTTTTCCGTGTGGAGCGTGAGAGCAGAAAACCACCCATGCATTTAAACAGCAGCACCACAGAAAGGGGCCGTGCGGACGCTCCCTGTGCCCTCCAGCACAGCTCCCTGACCAGCTGGCTACGGGCGAGCCTAGGCTGCGTGCCAACCTACTCAGGGTTGTCTACTGTGGAGAGAATTGAAAATGGATTGGGTCTGAAAGAGAGCAGAAGAAACCTATGTCTCATCTATAACCGTAAGGATTGTGGGGCACGGCTCTAGGAGGGTGTCTGCTGCTCCAATGACTCTGCATTTCACGTAAATCAGCCCACAGAGATCTTGGGAAGCAAAGTGCCCTATGCGCAGTGCAAATATTGTCTAAGACCACTTTCTAAAAAAAATCATTTTTTTCAGAGATCATTTCTGTTTGAGACATCAGAAAGAAAGATCTCCAGCTCCGCAAATGAGTGCACACACGCACTCACTACCTCATCACTTCTGCAATTATTCACCAAACGTGCTTAATCCTGCTCAAGTCAATAAACTGCTAACATCCTAAATTTAAGTACCTGAGGTAGTTTTTGCTGGTTATGGGCTTAGGCTAATATTCTAAATCCATCTCTTTTCCCTTCATTGTTACCTTAAGAAGCAACAAAATACAAACCCAAACATAAATTTCCACGAGGATTTCCCCGGTTTCAAAGGTGTTCTCCTAGACAATACTGCTTTCCACCTCTGCACAGGAGAGGCACAAGCCATGGCACAGTCCAGCAGCAGTTTGCATGCACCAGCACTGAGTGAGCAGAAATGCTCCTGCATCTGTATGCAGGGTTTCTCACCTACAGCTAGGATGACTTAGCAGAACAGCCCTGCATCCTTACGCAGTATCACAGCCCCAGCCACAGTTACAGACACCCTTGGTGACTGACTGAAATGGTCTTAATTTGTCCCCTAGTCAAACTATAATCTGTGATGAAGTGTTATGAAAATGGACGATGCTTGGGGCTCTGTCCTGATCCCGTTACAATCTAAATATTCGCACTCCTCAGGAACAGCAGGAGCAAGGTCTTTGCCTGATAAACCTCCCAGTTCCCTTTTAGAAAGGGTGCAAGGGAAAAATCACATGTTTCTTTAAACTTGTAGTGCGATACATTTTATAGCCTTGTGATATTTTTTTGCCAGAAAACTGTCTGTTCAGTACAGCTTGCCCTCCATACCATTCTTTCAGAGAGCATAAATAAATTATTCCTTTTTTTCTCTCTTTAAAGAAACAGTATACAAGATCCGGAGCGTACTGAAGTCAGTGGCAGCTCAGAGTGCTCACTGGAGAAGCACTGCACGTCACAGGATCAAGCCTAAGTAGAAAGTGTCTGAGGGTGTTAACACAACCCCAGAGAAAAGAGTTCAAGGCTAAAGATCGGGTGAGGAGACTGCTTGATGTCATAAGCTGTGAAACTGCAACTCCTCTAACTGATGGGTTGTAGCAAAATGCTGAGGGTCTGGCCCTCTGCTGCTTTTTACAAATGTGTTGACTTATCTTGTTTCGCTTCAGGTATTCTCCTGCAAAACCAGCATGAATATTACAGAAACTGGGCAATCACTAAATATGTATAATCTTTCATGTCGTCCACACAGTGAAAACAGAAATTCTGGGCAATCAGTGTTTCTAGGGGGTTCCAGGTTTTTTCTTTTCTTCCCGGGTAGGTAGAAATCAAATGAAGAGAAATATAACCTTCACCTTGCTAGAACGAACATGGAGACCTGGATCATTAGAAAGTCATCTTCTGTCTTTCCAAACTGAACAACCGTCATTTGGTCCTCAGATGTAACTGTGGCAGCGTGGTTGAACTTGCATGTTCTGCTCTCTCAGTGGTGTAGCAGGTGTTGTCAACCTTGTATTTTTACCTAGACACACAACTGTACCTCTCTCTCTTGTATTTGAATACATACTGTGTATTGTGAAATACACAACAAAAATCAATCAGTTTAGCTTCAGGTCTCTTATCCCTCCACCACACAAAGCTCAATCATGCCCCGCAGACACTGCAGTTGCTGTTGTTACTGTGCTAGCGCAGAGGGTCTGGTTTGAACCTGTCCTCACCACGACAGGTGATAAACAAACACAGAGCCAGAGATGGTCTCAGCTCCAGAGGACTCACTATTTATTGTTTCACTCCAGAGCAGTAAAAACTGATTAAATTACAAATGTTATTCTAGACAAACGGCAGTAAAATCTTCACGTTATGTCATAACATCGCAAATTCTCCATTGGCCAAACACTGCTGAAGAAACTATTTAGAAGTACTTCTGAATCCTGAAATATATTTATTGGAAATATTTCACCCTTCTTCCTGTAAAAGCCAGATGCATTCATTATGATGAACTCTACTCTATTTGCCCAAGCTGCGCCTCAGGACACTGTAATGGAGTGGAGGAAATTTGGTTTGGGAGGCAGAGAAAATACTTAGTGCTTACTTGATTTAAAAGAAGAAACTCAGCTGTTTGGATGTTTGGGAACCTTGATGTGTGGGCAAAGCACAGGTGATCCAGTCTAATATTCATGTCAGCTCCCTTCCTGCACGGCATCCCACACTCCACAGCCATAATTTAACCGGCTGTAGAGAGTTATTTCAGTTGCACATTAATTGTGCCATGGACACACTCTGTATAGCTCAGAGGTTATTAATACAAAGTTTATTGGCTCAGGTGCAGCGCTGCACAAACAAGGTTAAACAGCTTTCGGTGTCGGTTCAGATCTGAAAGCGGTTTAGCCATTTTTATATGATCTGGAACATGAAGAATAAGCTCTACTGACCCAAGCCAGCTCCATTCACTGTATATCTGGACCACAGAACAAAACCAGGAAAACTCGGAAGTGCAACACCGGCACCTTTCACTTCATGGAGCCACGTTAGATTCAGCAAGCTCCTACTCAGGAAGGTCTTTCTTGATCCAGGCTGGTGCTAGACAGATGCACTCAAATATCCATGCACAACACTTACTTGCCATCCAGCTCATGAGGAATCTTAAGCATTGAAAAAATGCAGAGCAGCTCCACCTGAGTGGCTCTTTGTGGAGGGAGCCTCAGGACTCAGCCAAAGCTGGTAAACTGTTCTGTGACTATGCAGAACCAGTCAGGCATCTCTGTAACACAGGAAACTTCAGGGTGTCCTGTGGCATTCATCCATCTGCGTGACAGCATTTTCAAGTTATCTCAGCTTCACATTACTCTGAACAATGAAGCGACTGAACTTTTGTTACTCTTTGAAGAACATGCAAAAGCCTCAGTACTGGTTATGCAATGCATGCCAAGAAATCAAAATTTACGTGCTGTGATACAAAGCCACAATCATAATCTCTCCCAAATTCACCTCTTCCAAAAATCAAGGCAAGAAGCCTCACAGCATGTCTGGAAAGCTAGTAATCCAACTCCCAGCAGAAATACATGCATTGACTTCTGAAGATAAGACCTCATGGCGAGATACAGTTCTTAAGAAGGTATAAAGAAAAACTGACTTGCTGTGGCTCACACTCAGAAGCACAAAACCTGACAAACATTTGAAAGTTAGCTGTGCTGAGCTGTGAATCTTCTGACCCAGGTCCTGCAGTCATATAAACACCTCTTGGTAGCTGGAGTTCAGAAAAGAGATGCTATGCCATGGACTGAACATGAACTTCAGTAAGCAGACCTTCAAGCAGTATTTCAACAGAATATTAGGGGGTTTTATATATATACACACACACAGACAAAAGATCTAAATATCAAATTACATCTAATCTAGTGTGGCTGCTCACCAGAAGAATCTGCCATCTCCTGTAAACAGAATCTTGCACTGGATTTATCCTTGTCCTATATACTGCATAAATAAAGCAATTCCTCTTATTTTTCATACATATTATAGTCAGTTATTTATACAGTCTACGTAACACATAATTTTTAGAGAGCATTTTGAGTTATGATTTAATCAGACTTCTACACAAGCCTTTGGATAAACTACAGGAGAGAAATCCTAGAATCCCTTGCTTCATTCACTGAATATGATTCAAAATGTTGTGTCAGGAATTTTTTATTCACTTCTATGCAAAATAATCTACCTCTCCATGATTCCTTGTGATGGGGAAACTATTTAACGAGACTATTGATGGATACTGTTTAGCCATGAGAATTAAATTCTCGAGCCCACTAAAATCTACTTATATGATCTTAACCAATTATGCACTGATTAACTCTGGAGTCCCAGCCAGGTATCCAAGGTGAAAGAACACTACAAGAACACAGAAGAAACACTGAGATGCTGCAGAATGGTGTAGGATGGGAAGCTTTAGGAAGGATAGAAGGAGATTTAGGAGACTTAGCCTTGAAAAACAGTCTACAGGCTCCACCCTGTTTTCCTCATAGCTCCACAGCAAAGAATTGTATGCACCGAGGTGGAGAGTGACAGATGTCTGATAAACTCCAGCAATACCAGCCTGCCTGTCAGGCACCGAGGGACTTGTTGCCCATCATTATAAGCTTAAACACCATCATAAGCATTAGTTGCACCAAACCTAAAGCATGAAAGAGTACAGCTAAAATTCTGTTCTTTCGCCAGCATATTTGAACAGAAAAATAACAGTATTAACAGATAACGTTGACATTTAATCTGTCAATGTGCCTTGGAATTATCACCAAGATAAAGGGAGCACAGGGGATTGGATCGGGCTCAGAATTATTGACCAAAAGACTCTTTAGGGGGAAAAATTCACCCTCTGTGCATAACCATGGCGTGTGCAGAAATTTCAGTCACATAGATCTTCTACGCAACTGTGATGGGACTCTCACGGTTAGATGAAATAAGTATCAAGTTTTGCAATAGTGATTGAAGAAGGGATGTAATGTAATATCCATCTTAATTTGGCTGTCCTTGTATACCTCCTAAGACATGAACTTGAGGACATACTTGCAGAATAGCTTTCCTCCAAATTCAGCAGCAGACTACATTATAGACTTTATATACATAAAATGCTGACTGGACACTTCTGTTACGCAGAATATCATTTATTATCAGAAATCCCTGGGGAACAAAACATGTCCCTGGATTAATATGAAGTTATTAAAGCTACCATTAGAGCTTTGTTTATTAAAAATATCTAAAATGAGTACCTCTAAAAATCTCTCACACGCCGCAGGGAAATGTTAGAAGATAATTACTGAAGAATTCCGACTCTATCAGTAGGCTAAATGGTATCAGAAACAATTTAGCTGAACTCGCATTTAAATTGAAGAACATGATTTCTTGGTGTGGTTCCATCTGAAGAGAGAAGTTAAGCCTCACACACATTACAAATCCTGCTTTCAATAAGCCAGATGAACAGTCCAAAGTCGGTTTCACAAATAACAGATGACAAATAGAGCACAGGAATTGAGTGTTTGAGGTTCCTAGGATTATTTCTCTTCTGCTGTTGTAACTGTACTCCCAGCATCTACTGCTGCAAGAGTTGTATTTAATTTTTTCCAAACCTAAAATATGTTCTCTTCACCAGCAAATTGTGATTTAATATAGTTCTATTTAGCATAATACCATTTTCTATTAATACTCTGAGTGTCCTAACTTTACAATATTTCATTACAGATACAGCTTTAGATATGTTCATATAAGCTAAATTAAACCATTATTCAAGTTCTGGCATGTTGTAAGATACAAGAAAGAGCCAGCAGGAGGAGGAGAAAGATGCTGACAAAAATTTTGTCTGATCAAATCATCATTAATTATTCTATTGAAGGCTTGAAGATATATCAGCAGAATTCTGTAGTGAGAAATGTCATTTTTTTAAAAAAACAAGCAGCCCTATAGTATTTCTCTGACTTTTCTAATTTCTTGCAACAGTTAAGATAAAGGACTGATCTGACCAAATTAATTGATTTTTTTCTTTTTACTAATCTGCCTTTTATTAAAATAGACTTTCAAAAAAAAAATTAAGATTTGTCCTTTGCAGCAGAGAAATTTCACCATGAAAAACACACAGATAAAGGACACGGTAACGGGGAAAATTCTGATGTAAACAACATCACAGAAGGAAGTTTTGGGACAAAACAAGGGAAATTTGTATATAAAGATAATTTCAAATTATCCCATAACCATGTTGTCGTGTTGATGGGACACTCCACGAAAGGAATCCTCAGAAGGAATTAAGGAGGGGTCAAGTCCAGACAACTTCAGAAAAAACATTTTATATTTAAGGAGGATGTGCAGCTTTCTAGACTAGCAAGTAAATAGCACTTTAAAACAAGTTTTGCTAATGGAAGAGAGCAGACAGGGTTGGCTACGCAGCAACAAACAAGACAAAGACATAAGAAGGGGAAGAGCTACAGAGAGCCCTGAGAAATAAAATGGAAATTTCAACTTTTTTTTGCTGTGATGGGGAAGTAACAGTAAGAAGATAACTTCGTGTCCATGGGACTGAACAAGAGCAAGTGGAAAATCTAAGACAAGGAGAAGAGTTAGTTGCAAGTTCATGGTGGATAATAGCGATAATAGCAATTACCATTGCTACTCCCAGATTTTGTTGCAAAAGAGCACCGACAAGCTGGCAGAGGGAAGTGCACAGGAAACTCCTGATACACATATTCTCTTAATGTTTCCAACTGCTTCACTGACTTTCTCCTGCTCCATGGGAACCCTTTCCCTCCTGAGAAAACCAATGTCAGTAGTTTCATATAGCTTGATTATTGTTAGTAGCAGTCAGTGTTTACTTTTTTTTTTTTAAACAGTAAATGGTTTAATAGTTAGTCACAATTAAACAAAAGACCTGGTGCTTCTCTCACATGAAATGGCGTAAAGCAAGAGCACGCTGAAGTCAACAGGGGCACACAAGGGTAATTGAAAGAATGTGGCTCACAGTGCAATTATGGATCAACCAGGACCGATGTAGAAGCAGGTCCAAAATATCTGGATCCCATTCCTGATCTTTGCAATTTTCTTGCATATTCATATGTCTGTGAAAATCTGACTGGTGAAAACCATCTTTTCTGAATCATCTTAAGAAACAGTTGTTAGTTACACAATTTGGGGTTTGGATTTGTACATCATCAAATGTCAACCTAAGTGTTAATTCACCAATGGTTTTACAGAAAAGGCTAATTAAGCAGCTTTTTTAAAGCAGTACTGATCAGTAGTATGGTCAATACTTAATGTTAYTATTTTTCCATACATCTAATTAGGAGAGAGCAAGAAGACCATCTTCCCATCAAGAGAGATCCACGATTGTGGCAGAAACTGTATTTGCTGCTTGCTCCAAAAGAAGCAGTGTTTCCTATCGTCACAGAACAATTCAAACAACAGCTAAATATGATTCAAAAACATCAAGTATTTACACAGATTAGAAGACCAATTACAATTATCATGAGTATAAAAGAAAGCTTTTTGAAGGCATATGTATCTTTACATGTCATTTCAGATCAACACCTACTTAAAAGAGGGCTAGGAAGTATTGTTCTGTAGAAAAGTATCTTATTCTTCCACTGGAGCAACTGGTTCTGAACAGCGGAGGTAGAGACGGAGATTTTGATGCTCTGGAAGGCCAGGCAGTCCTCTCCCATACGGCAATCCCAGCACCTTGATAACGGGAGGCCTGACTGGAGCAGCAGCTCCCGCACTTCGCTGTTCGGTCATCGTTCTCCATGCGGCAGCTGCAGCTCTTTTCCCGAGAAGAACGCACGCCTGCCTTCTGCTCTCCCCGAGCTCTCCACCCTGTTACTCCGTCTCTTTCCCCAAGCACACCTGCCCGTCTCCTTCCTCCTCCTCCTCCTCCTCATGCCCGCCCAAGGGCCCTGACCCAAGCTCAGACACTGCGTAACCAGCGGCTGCTGCAGCTGCTGCCCGTCCTCTCCCGGCAGCGGCGTGGCGGCAGGCGCGCTGTCAGCCGTATCTGCGTCCCTCCTGGGGCACTTGTCCTCTGAACCACCTCATTCTCACGGGCTCGGTCCTCCCCAGAGGGGACCCCCTCACCCCACGGGGCACGCAAGGCCCGGCTGCACACCCGCCGGGCGGCCGCCCCTCGCGGCCGGCCCTGCCCTCGCTTCGGCAGTTGTTCGCCACCAGTGCGGCTGCCGGCACCTTCCCCCCGAGGCAGCTCCCACGCCCCCGCCGCCGGCTGACACAGCCCGGTGCGGCACAGGGCCCCGGGCTCCTCACAGCCTGAGGGAGCGGGGAGGCGGGCGGAGGGCGGGGAGCCGGCCCTCCCTCACGGCCACCGTGCTCCCGGCAGAGCAGCTGACCCTGGGCACGGCACCTCGGGGCACGCCCGGCCAGGGCCAGCACCCCGCAGGGGCCGAGGTCGCCGCCCGCCTTTTCCCGTAACCGCCGCCCGGAGGCGGTGGCCGCGGAGAATCGAAACCGGACCCCCGCCCGCGCATGCGCACGCCGCTCCCGTGGCCCTCCGGCTGCTCCCTCCCCACCCCGCCCGCCCCGCCGCCGGCGGTGCTGGCCAATAGCGAGAGAGCGCGCACCGGCCGCACAGTGACGTCATCGAGCCGGCCCCGCCCCTCCTGCCCTCCGCCCGGAATCCAATGAAAGAGAACGTGCAGCACRGGGCTCTCTCTTCCCCGCCTCCTGCGATGTCACGGCCACCTCCTCCCTTCCCCTGCACCGACCGGGCGGCGGGCCCAATCAGAGCTTGCCTGGCGCCCTGGCCCCGCCCCACCCGCGCAGTTGACCTCACGGCACCACCTCCGGCGGCGGAGAGGTGCAGCCAATCAGCGGTGCAGGGAGCCGCGCGAGGTCTCCGCCCCCCGGCCGTAATCCCCTTGTCCCCGCCCCGTCCCCGTCCCCGCTTTCTCCTCTCTCCCCCCGCACCGAGCCCCTGGTGGCGGCGGCGCAGCCCACTCCTGTCCGTGCTGGCGGCGGCGCCTCCTCGGGCTCGGCGACATGGACTGCGCTGCGGCCGGGGCCGAGTTCAACATCCTCCTCGCCACCGACTCCTACAAGGTGGGCGCGGGCGCGGCGGGAGACGGTCACCTCTGCGGGCGCCCTGGCGCCGCCGCACCGGACCTGCCGGGCCTGGCGCCGGGGCGCTCCATCCGCGGGGCGCCGCGCCGGGCCGTCCCCGCCGCCACCGGCTCCCTTCCCCTGCCCGCCCGGCCGGGGCTGGGAAGCCCCCCCGAGACGTGAGGGAGGGTGCCCGGCCTCGGGGCGGCGCGACCGGAGACCGTTGGCGGCGCGAGCGGGCACCGCGGAGGCCTGGCCGGGGGCTGCCCCCCTCAGCCCCGCGCCGCGGAGGGGGCGGCCGAGCCCGCTCGCCCGCGGGGTACCCGGGGCCGCGCTGCCGGGGGGGGCGCCGGCGGCGGCTGGGCGAGAAAAGAAAGTGAAAGCGGGCGGGGTGGGCGCCGCCATCCCGCCGCCCTGCGGGCGCGGAGCGGGGCGGGCAGGGCGCGAGGGGCGGCCATGGCGGGCACGCTGGAGGGGGGGGCCGCCTCCCGCCGCCGAGCATCCTCTGGCCCGCGGTGACCGCCGGGCTGCCCTGCCGCCCTCGCCGGGGACGGGAGCGGGCGCACATGTTGCCACGGTAGGAGGGTGGGAAGCGAGCAGAGCAGTTGCTCTTTTTTCCGTATATCGTTTCTCCCGCTCTGCTCAACTCGGGCGGCGAAACTGTGCCGGTTGCTGGTGCCTGCAGTTTTGTATCTGGTTGTGATGCMGAGTGCTCCGAGGCACCGGCTGACTCAAAATACGTATTTTCTAGTCCTCTGCTTAGTTTCTGGTCACTGCGGTGTCAAATTTGCTAGGCAAGGTGTTCATTCAGAGTAGGGAATCAGGCTTCACAATCCTCCCTTCGTTCCGTGAAATTGCTTGAAAATATTCGTGTTGCTTGATAGCAGTGGCCCAGTACAGGCGCGCTGTCCACACTCCGATCCGGTGATTTTTTGACCCAGAAGCTCTTGACGTGCCTCACAACGTGAGTATGCCCAGGCCCAAGTCCTACTTCTGCGCAGCGTTGTGTTAATGTAAGCGTACCGTTTCTAGACACTGGGCAGAGCCGGCGTGTGACTCCCTGAGTCTGGTCGTACAGATGTGCCCTGTGTCTCCTAGATTGAAAAACTAACTTTTTTCCTTCAGGAGCTGCATTGCAGTGTCAAAGAGATTGTTGGTGCCCTAAACAAAAAATACAGTAACAGTCCTGATTATCATTATAAAGTACTTATTATGTTATAGCTCTTTAAAGATTTGACCACTTGCATGGGTTTTGGGGGGAAGGGTACTTCTAGATGGAAGAGTTGAAAAAAGCAAATACGATGTTATGGCCAGGCCTTGTTACTGGCTGACTACCAAAGTACAAGCCTCAGTATGTACTCCCATTGCTGACTTGTGCTGTTGTACCTTTCCCAGCTCCTCTGTGATGATATTATTTTATGATGTTACATAAAGACGCTCTTTTTGTAAAGAAATTCTCAACATTAATTGTTGCTGTTTGTGGGAGGGTGTGTTGGAAGACGCTGATAAATCTTAGAGCAGCTCAGTCAGAGCATCCTAACACTGCTATTAAGGGCTCACAAAACTGCTTTCATTAAGGGCTTAATCTAGCTACAGTGCTCTTTAAGAACTATGTTTAAGTGTTCGTTATCAAACTTATTCAAATAAGTTGGAAGATCAAGTCACATGGAAGATCCACTTTTCTTCCATGTCTGAAACTAATCACATTAAATACTATAGGCCTGGGTTTAAAGGGTATCTATTTTAAATCTAATTTGCACACTACTTTTCCTAAATTCACTGGATCTGCTCTAGGTTTAGTGGTAGTGAGGAGTGCTGGGATGACAGATGACCAGTTTGCTTCTGCTTYGTTTGCTGTTTCATAGGAAAGATGATTTAGTAACATTCCAGGAGCGGTAGAAATCTTAAAGAGGTCAAGTAAAGGCCTGAGGTTTTTTTCCAGTTTAAAACTGAATTTGGATGAAGTTTTCTGTGGCGGCTAGGAGCATTTTGTATTATATTAAAAACRGTTGAAATTGTCTACTTTGCTTTATTAGGACTATTCAATTTGTCTCTCTTCCTGTATGCTTTTTTCCAAATCTTAGGAACTCCAGCGTCTTTGAACGATGCTTAACAAGTAGCTTCTTTTATCTTGTTGGGTAATATGAGCAACAATCACTTATCTTCTCCCTGGATGATACTGTCATTTCCTAATCAATGAAACACACTTAGTGAGAGCACTTTCAGTAGCAATTGCACTGAAATATCTGGTAGTTTGCAACATCAAGCTTTTTACAGGAGTTACCAAACACTCTTACTAGCAATTAAAACAAAAATGAGAATTGATCTTGTGTGTTTTTCTTTTTTTTTTTTTTTTTTAAAGATATTTCTGCTGTATCCACAATTGTAGCGTCTGTTTGTGTACAGTACCGTATGTAACATTCAGACTCTGAGAAAGAACATGTTTCAGTTCAGAAGCTTACTTGGTGATCCTGTTGCGGTAGTTGCCAATCCATACAAACTAATGTTGGTGACGAAAGTCATGTGGAAGTAAACAGCTCAGAAAAAAAAATGTGCAGACTGTCCTAAACAGTACAACCCTAGCTTAGGCAGCTGTCCATGAGTAAAAAGTTCTATTTCTCAGGGTCATATCTGTCACAACTCATTAGTTTGAGTGTTAGCTCCAGTGTCCTAGTTCTCTGTTGCTACAGTTGGAAATTTGRGGTGGAGAGAAAATGGGTTACTGGTTTAGTGCCTATAAAAATTCAGAAACAAAGTAATTTGGTAGGCAAAGATTTGTCTGTTGACAGTTAATCGAGCCTCCCCTCCCTCTAAACTATTTTCCTGTGTGTGTGTGCATCATAGAACATTTCCTCTTAAGAAGATTATAAAATATTCAGTTTCAAAATCTTAAAARCTGTCTTTGAAAAACAACTGAGTATCGTGCTAATTTCTAGTATACTCGATATTTCTAGATAGGAATAGTTCCCAGTGGGTGAATTTCAGAGACTTGCTACACACTGGACCTGGTACTGAGCTTCCATTACGGACTGGGGCTTACTGAATTGTGCAAGTGCTCCAGGATTTTGAAGCCAGGCTTCAAATTGTCCAGTTTATCTCTAACCCCCATAACAAGATAAATGTTTTTACATCAGTTAGGTTTTTTACTTCCTGTGTACTTTGTTGCATATTCTTAAGCTTTTCCAAATCCCCCAACAGTGTAATTCCTCCTGTGTGCTGGGTATTATATGCCATCCCCTCAGACTCTGGCTGTGGGCATATGGTATGGGGTGTGTGCATCTTGCTGATAGGTAACAGTGGTCTTTCTAATTCTTTGGGTCATAAGACTTTCAAGCRATTCATCAATGCGGCGTTACCACTGTGTGTGAATGTCCAGTATAGCAATGACACTTTCAATAGTAAAGTTTTCTGCTAGTGACTCAGTATTACTGAAAAAGGGAAGCATTTGAAGTCAAAATCCTTGTTGCTAGAAAGCTGCAAGTGAGGGAATGTCAGCAGGCTCCTTGAAGCTCACTGTTCATGCTGCACGGTGTCTTACTCTTGTGTCTATACCAGGAAGTCCCGGCAATCTTGCCCCTCTGCAAAGTGAGGGTTCTGTTCACTCTTTGAGCTTCCCAAGCAAAAGGGTCCATGCCCTTCAGGTCCTCATTCGTCTGACGTTGTTGACACACCACCTCTCCATTTCTTTCTCTTTGATTCCCAATGCTCTGTTTATCCCATGTTTGCTTATTTCTGCACAGGCAATAAATCTTCCAGGGTATATGTAGTCTGAAACTGTATTGGGAGAATCAGCTTACAGAGCTGTGTTGTTCAGTCAGAAGGTACCAGTGGCTGGCGTATACCAGGCCTGGGTTGGATGGACCATGAGCTGCAAGTGGGGAAAGGCTATCAAAATGAGGCCTGAACCTTGTTCGCTGAAGTAATAATGACTGATTTTGCTTTTACCRATGAAATGTATTACTGCTGCTTGGAATGTTTCGTAATTAAGCTGATAGCAAGTCAGCTCCTCCTATGGGGTAATTGCATGGCAGCTTATTATAGCTATCTAGACTGTAAATGAGATCTGTTTCAGAATTCAGTTCTTTCTGGACGCTTCAAGGAAGCTTAGAAGATACGTTTTAACTCTGTATGCCTTACRTGTTGAATTTTAAGTATTTGTCACTTTGAATTACTTTTATTCTGCATGGATGTAGGAGAGCACTTCTGAAGCACTTCACCTGAGTGTGTGTTTATACCAGGCTCTGACAGCCTGTATATTCTTTATTTAGAAGGCTAGAGGTACGCAGGGAAGAGACACGAATACTCTTTAGCTTATTGGTTTTGACTTGTACTTAATGACTGCAAAATATTCTTTTCAGCAGCCCATATATGTGTATATATATATATTTATTTTTTTATTAAAATCTTGTGGTGGGGGTGTGAATGCGTTCTCTTACCTCCTGTAATTCTGTCAGTGGAAAAGCATTGGAAACTTCTGGCTCGGCACTCCTCGTAAGAAGCAATCTTCGCTCTATCTAAGTTTGTTATCTTCCAAGTTTTGGGTTGCAGTCACACGGTCCTGTTACAAACCCCCAGTCATCATTGCTCTAAAGGAACACTGCAACTGTACAGAATTCAGCCAATTTTTAAATTAATGGAAAGTAACCCCTTCCAGAATCATTGCAACTTTCATTGTTGAAAAGGTAAATGTTTTTCTTTTTTCATTAAGGAACAGGAAACTTGTAGCAGTGTGTGAAGTAGTACAGCTGACTATTCACAAATGTGTAAACATAAGGCATTTTGTCATCTTTTTTTATTATAATCTTGGATGCAAAACACATGGAAATTTTTAGTGGTAAAGAAATCTGCTGTAAAGTGTTACCTTTTTTAAACATTGTATTTTCTCTGAGCAATTTAGAATACATTCAGTTCTAGTGCTTACACTTCACCTTGTTTTTTAAATGAATGTGGACGTGGTCGCTTACAGCATCTCTGCTGATAATGTGCAGCTTCCATAGGAATTCAGTTGCTTGCATGTGCTCTCCTTAGTTTTCTTAGTACTGACTGATCTCTTAACTTTTTTTTGCTCACCTCTGGTCCTCTTATTTTTCAATACACATATAAGAGATGATGGATGAACTAGAATAGAGACATTAAAAGTGGTACAAGATCAACCTTCAGTCATAACCTGCATTAGCTTATCCCTCTCATCTCATAAGGGCAGATATCTCCCAATATTCCCACTTCAGTTCTTAAACATTATCTTAATCTGTATTTGCTTCACTTATGCATTTTGAATAAGGGGTCTGGAGTGTCTCTAAGGCTACTTTCCTATGGTAATTTGAAGCTCATGTGTAACCAAAATAGTAAGATTGTACTTGACTCTTAGATTTTTTTTTTTTTTTTTTTTTTTTTTTTTTTTTTTTTTTTTTTTTTTTTTTTTTTTTTTTTTTTTTTTTTTTTTACTTACTTCAAGTGTCTTGCACTTCACCTGCTATTGTTGGATGCCCTTTTTGTTGAGTTATTAAAGATTGATTCTTCTGAGGTTTCCTCTTTTGTTCAAATAAGCTTATCATTTAACCATGCTGACTTTTGGTTAGGTTTTCATTTCTACTTTTGTTTGTGGTGTGCATTCTTTTTGTGATTGCTTTGAAAGCTACAAAAGCATCCTTGTTGAATATAACTGCTAGTCACAGTTGTGGTTTTTTGGTTTGTTGTTTTTTTGTTTGTTTGGTTGGTTTTTTTCTTTTGTCCTGAGGCGGGTCAGCACTACCTTAACTGCTGTTAGTTATGTCTCATCCCAGTGAGGTATATCTGATAAAGCATTCCCTTTGTTCCCAAGTACTGGTTCATCTCCTCATTGTTGTTAACAATGTTGTTTTCCATATAGGTTATTGGCAACCTTTGGTTTTAACCGCTCCATTGGCTAAACCTCATAAAGGTTTAGGTAAAGCAGTCTTTCGAATCACGGCCTCTTTCCACAATGTTTTCAAATAATATGTAATAATGTAACTAATGGGGATCTTAAAAGTGCTTCGCAGAAGTCTCCCCAGTGTAAATGCCAGAAGCACCACTGCAGTAAAGTCATCTAACTCAGTAAGTTGTATATGGGGGTGAGGATCCCCTAAATACATCTCTTCCAGGATCAACAAGCCATTCTGGCACTGCACCCCACAACTGTAGCTCTCATTTTTACTTGTCATGTAAACCAGGCTATGGTCAATTTTCACTGACGCTGGAAAGGATATAGCTCACTTCAGCGTACGAACAAGGCTTGCAGTACAGTGACCAACCCATACCGTGGGCCCTAATTACTTGCTGCAGACCTGAAGTGCCCTAGCTGAGTGGCCCAGCTACTAGCTTCCAGGGCCATGCTTCTTCTGGCTTACCTTCCACCTGTCCCTCGGCTTCTTCATGTTTGTGGCTGTACACTGCCATGGGTTCAGTAGCTGGGTTGTTCTGTACCCATTTTGCACTAAAGATTTTTCAAAATAACTCTAGAAAGTTCAAATACCRTCTTAGTTGAACTGGTATCATCTTATCACTTGTAGAGTTATGGTACRGGCAAGATCCTGCTGGCTAGATATGTGGGGTTTTGTTTTCTTCACTGTAGGCAGGGCTTAGAAGCATCTTTCTGATGGCTTATGTTAGCACCCGTCTGACCTAGGTGAGCACCAGGAATAAACCACCGATGGAGAATTTGGCCACGCCTGACTTCTCATGTCAGACCTGGTTTTCTCATGTTTTCAAATGGTTGAGTTATATGGACTTAAATAACTTTTTAAAGTCATTTCATTGCAATCTCTTGTCCAACAAAGCTTGTAGATTATAARATTATTTGGCTTTTATGCCAAAGGTTTTCTTATCTAGCCTATAAAAATGCAGCCTTTACCTCAGTCCATCCCTGTTTTGTGATGAAAACTTGTTAATTCCTTTTTTTTTTTTTTTTTTAAATTTAACTCTTAATGTTTGGGGTGGTTTTTTGGATGGCTGATCTAAATGCAATTTATGCTTCATGGTTTTTCTCAAATGGCTGACGATTTAGTTAAGTAGATGTAGTCCTTGTGGAGGTATTCTTTGTTCAGAATATACCTTTATTTGGATTAAATTTAGTAAGGAGCTATCACAACTGGAATAAAAGTGCTCTATTTCAGTCATAGTACATAACCTTGTTGTAGGTGGTTGTTCCAAGGCTGTTTGTCATACTTTTTGTAGACGAAACCTAAACCACAACCTTTGAACTAAATATCAAAAGGCCTTTGAAGATATTTTGGGGTTTTGTTTTCTTGTAAGGGTCTCTTAATCCCAGTAGAGGCTTTTGTTTGGTTTTTGGGTTGGTTTTTTTTTTTTGGTTTTTTTTTTTTTTTTTTTTTTTTTTTTTTTTTTCCTTCTCTGTAGAGGAGGGGTTTCCTATTGACTTTATAGTCATTTTTTTTTTTTTTTCCTTCTCTGTAGAGGAGGGGTTTCCTATTGACTTTATAGTCACTCCTACTTATCAAGAGCCCGTGTGTACAAGTCCTGCTTCTGTCATCCCCCAACTGAAAGCATAGATTTACCAATACTGTCTCGATCTGTAAGTCATATAAAATACATTTCAAATATTGTACRTTGTCACTGGTTGTTCTTTCCCCTCTTCTTTAGAATACAGAAAGATGCAAAACTTCATCTGACAACAAGGAAAGTTCAGGCACTTTTTGAAGCATAGTTTTCATTGTCCAAGTGCCTCGTAGTATTGTGTTTGGTTTTTGGTTTTTTTTTTGATTGGTTGGTTGGTTTGTTTTCAGTGGCATTCTTTGTGTCTTCTGTGAACTGTTACCACTCCCTAGAGCTTGATCCTTTTTCAGACTGTTTTTTACCACCAGGCCTTTCACTACGTGCCAAACCTCYTGACCATCACTATGGTGGATGGGTATTATTTCCCCACGTCCTAGTAGTCCAGAAATACCAGCTAACAGTCAGAGCTGCCGTGATGTTTTGTGGGCAGATGCTCCTGCTAGGTATGGTGCCCTGTCTGAGAGCTTGGAAGCAAAACAGATGGCCAGATAAGTGAACAGGGGATGTAGGTCTTGTGCTTAACTTCTCGCATACCTATACAGCGTGCTTGGAGTAAGCAGTGCTCGGAAAGTGTGGTACTTTAAGATTGTGATTGTGTCTTTAAATACTGAGTAATCTGTGAGAGGCCTTGCGGACACCCAAAGGGTGTTTCAGCTTTATAGATAAAACTAATAGCGTTGTGGAATGTCAAAAGAAGCACAAGTTATTTAAAATTACAGATGTAAAGTTTGCTTACATGTAAATACCTTAATTGCCAGGGTGTTGTGATTTAACCCCAGCTGGCAACTAAGCCCCACACAGCCACTCACTCACTGCTGCCCGGTGGGATGGGGGAGAGAATCAGAAGAGTAAAAGTGAGAAAACTCGTGGGTTGAGATAAAGACAGTTTAATAGGGAAAGCAAAAGCCGTGCATGCAAGCAAAGCAAAACAAGGAATTCATTCACTACTTCCCATCAKCAGGCAGGTGTTCAGCCATCTCCAGGAAAGCAGGGCTCCATCGTGCATCACGGCTACTTGGGAAGACAAAYGCCATCACTCCRAACGTCCTCCCCTTCCTCCTTCTCCCCCCAGCTTTATATGCTGAGCATGACATCATATGGTATGGGATATCCCTTTGGTCAGTTGGGGTCAGCTGTCCCAGCTATGTCCCCTCCCAACTTCATGTGCACCCCCAGCCTACTTGCTGGTGGGGTGGGGTGAGAGGCAGAAAAGGCCTTGACTCTGTGTAAGCACTGCTCAGCAATAACAAAAACATCCCTGTGTTATCAACACTGTTTTCAGCACAAATCCAGAACGTAGCCCCATATTAGCTACTATGAAGACAATTAACTCTATCCCAGCCAAAACCAGCACATTCTCCACCCCTTAYTCCATACCATTTACGTCATGCTCAGGTCCCAYACTATCCAATACATCCTCATTAACCACCAGCCCCCTTCCCATCCTTTGATATAATACACAGATATCATTCCCTTAGTCTATGGACCACCCTTGTRAAATGTCCATAAAATGTCCACAAATGTCCACAAAATGTCCATTGAGTTCATTTAGTCCATGACTTTGGGCTCCATCTGTTATGGTGGTCACTCAGGTCAGGAGAGGTGGTGTGTTGCGTGGAGTTACTGGGCACCAAAGCCAGCTCAGGTTGGGTCGCTGCTGCACTTGGACTACTTCTTGCAAGGCTTGTYCTCCATTGGTTCAGGTGGTTCCTGCTATAGTAATTCCTATAACRTGCAACTCAAATCATGGGTTACAACAATTTAAAGGTATTTCCATTACAATCTCCACCCCTGGTCCCTTTGGACCAGACCATAGGGTTTAACATTGCAGTGAACTCTTCCCCTTGCCCCTGCTCCGGCTTGGACTTCTCCACAGACTGCAGTCCCTTAGGGTTGTACCTGCTCCAAGTGGAGCCACAGTTTCTTCAGGGGTATACCTGCTGTGGCATAGACTTACCTGCAGCCACAGTTGCTTTGAGGTGCATCTGTTCCAGCATGGCCTTCTCCATGGGCCACAATGCCTTCAGAGATATACCTGCTCCAGTGTGGCCACAGCCACATTCCCTTCAGGAGTGAACCTGCTCCAACATGGCCTTACCCATGGCTGCAGTCCCTCCACGGGTGTACCTGCTCTGTCGTGGGCTTGTCCATGGCCACACGCTTTGAGGTGCTCCAGCATGACCTCATGCACAGCCRCTGATGCTTCAGGGTGTACCTGCTGCAGCATGGACTTATCCACAGCCACAGCTGCTTCGAGGTGCACCTTCTCCAGTGTGGTCTTATCCTTGGGCCACAATCCCTTCAGAGGTATACCTGCTGTGGCACAGATGTAACCATGGCCACAGATTCTTCGAGATGTGCCTGCTCTGGCGTGGACTTATTTACGGCCACAAACGCTTCGGGGTGTCCTGCTCCCTCATGGACTCACCCACAGGTCACAGTCCCTTTGACTCAAGTTCACACTGGAGTTCCAGCCTGTCCAGTACAGCAGCACAGACACAGCAGCGATGCCCTGGCCATCTGACAGCCCAGGTGCATGGCCATTGCTGTTCTCAAAATGTTCCCAGGCACAGCACAATAAGATGATCAGCAGTACAGCAGTGCAGCAAGCAGCGAAAGCAAAAAGCAGCCACTAATGAGCACTAAACTCTAATATACAGTGAGGCAAGCCAGTCCCATGGTAAGCACAGGAGCCTGTCAATTAAAAGCTAAACAGCAATAACAGCTATAAATTCGATCTAGCACGTTCCAAAGGCAGAAAAGGCCTTGACTCTGTGTAAGCACTGCTCAGCAATAATGAAAACATCCCTGTGTTATCAACACTGTTTTCAGCACAAATCCAAAACATAGCACCATACTAGCTGCTATGAAGAAAATTAACTCTATCCCAGCCAAAACCAGCACACAGGGATGTGTATTTTTCACTGTTTAAATAGATTCTAATGTGTGAAGAATATAATTGAATCTTAATATATATCTGTTGTAAAATTAGTTCTTTATCTCTTTCAAGTACTTGAAGCAATTTAATTGATAAAATGACATTTCTATCATACACAAAATTTTTATTTAGGTTTGAATCCCTAGAAATAACTGGACACTAGCCAGTATATATTTTCAGGTTAAGACCTAATCTAATGTCAGAAAAGTTAGCTAAACCTGTGATTTAATGTTTGAGGAACTCGAGTGGGTTTTTTTAGGTTGAAACTGCCAGCAAGGTAGTCTGGAGGAGCTGTTTCTCCATGTATGCTACATAAATGATAAATTTGGCTGTTAGCATTCCACCCTGATCTCAGCCCTCAAGTTCTGATTTGCAGCCAGAGCATCGTGTTTTGTGATCATGCTTCAAAGCAGAGCTAGAATGGGAGGTCCCTAAAAAAACCCTGTATTTAAATGCAATAGGAGAAGGTGGTACCAACTCAATGTGTGCGCTGCACACCTTAAGCTAATTTGGGCCTGTAACCCACTTGATAGAGAGAAGCATTTAGCTGGAGGAGATGTCTTTGAACTGCAAAAGTCAAATATTTTTTTAAAGATGGTAGCTGAAGATCACACAAATTTTCATTATAATACAGGTGTTGGCTTCAGCAACCTGCCCATAGTTAGTAAGTTGGATAATTAAACTTTTTTAAAGAAACCTGAGTAGGCAGTCGCACGCACATGTAATTTTCTTTGTTTTGCTTGAACTGTTGTGGTGAGAACAGCAGCGTTACATTGGTTTGCTCTAGAGCTTGTCACAAGGAATTCAGATACTGGTTTGGGGAATTGTTCCTGGGATGTCTGCTATGTACACTTGAAGCTGGTGGGCTCTGTGTTGAGCATTTACTCTGAAATCATGAAGCTGTAGCATGCCAATAGGATGAAGAATGGAAATAAAGTTAAACAGAGTTCACAGGTGATACAATCAAATCATAAAGAAGCACCAACTTAAAGCCCAGTCCCAGTCATAAAAAAGAGCACAATTTTTCATACGGTTGCTGTAACTTACTTACGTGGCAATAGTGCGAAGCAAGGAGTTTCTTAGTTTCAAGGAGTTTCAAAGTGCCTTACAGTGAATGAACCTTCCAATGATTTGCTACCTGCTCTTCTTCTTGGAGTCCATTTAATACAATTTTTTGTAAGGGGATTGTGAGTGTGTGTGTTCATCTTCCCATTAGTTAGAAAGCCATGTCAAACAGCRTATTTTTGACCGCTCCACAGTAAGCAGGGGGGAGGTTGGGGGGGGTGTGTGTTTTGGTTTGGTTTGGGCTTTTGGTTTGGTTTTTTTTTTTTTTCCTTTAAACACGATGATATCCTGAAGAGAGTGTTCTGTGAGCTGGCAGTGTGATTTACTTTTTTGGAAGTTCTGCGTAGAACTAGGAAAGGACATATTATAATTTGTGGAGTGAGACATTTCTTAATAGCTAGAACTAAATCTAAAAGCCAGGTTTTGTCTTTGGGTTTAACATTGCTATTCTTAAGTATTCTGCTTTTGAGTGGCTGTGGAATTGGAACAGAATAGGTTTGTGCTCCATTAAATGCCTGCATTGCAGTGCTTTGTTTGAAGTAAAGGCAGAAAACTTGCAATGACAAGCTTGCATTTTATTTGATTGGCCTTGAAAACTTCACACAAGTAAAGATAATGGAAAGATCTGAAAATGGACCTTTTTGTTATTTGAATGTTTCCTTGCAGCATTGGAAACACAACCATAACAGTGTTGTGCTGGTATAGGAGAACAGAAAAATTCCGTTGAGCGGTCTAATTCATTGTCCAAACTGAGTGAAATACTAAATATAAATGGCATTTGAGAGGAAAAAGAAAACTGTATTTTTAAAATCCTTTAATATACAGTTTTAGCAATACAGGTAGGGGAAACCTTCAAATATTTTATTTTGAAAGTGTCAGAGGTACATTTAAAAAACTAGGACAATAAGGAAGAAGTGGTAAAACTATCCCTTTTCCAATTCCTTGTGATAATAGAAACAAAAATTTTTAAGGTGATTTGGAGTAAGAAGTAACAGCAGGAAACTTATAATGAACTCATGCTCTAAACCTGTAAATCTGGGTTTTTAAGAAAAATTCAGACATGACTTTCACACCTTCTTGAGTTTTGTTCTCATGTATGATGGTGCTTTACTCGGCCGTAGGAACAGTTTTCCCTTGTGGAATGTATAGACTTGTTCACAGACTTTTCGCCATAATTCAAGAAAGCTTTTAATAGCTTCACCTTTGGGATTGCCTTAAGTTGATTTATGTATCCTGGAATTTAAACATTGATAGTATGAAATTTATGTCATTGTGTATTCTTTTTGTTTAATATAGAATTATGGATTTTGCATGGAGTTTGCCTTTTACATATTAGGAGATAAAATTTTGCAGGTTTAAGTTAATGTTTAGAGTGTGCTTGTTTCAAATGATACATTAATCAAAGTAAATTTCTGGGTAGGTTTACTATCAGTAGCTTAAAAAAAACTGTTATGGTTGAATCCAGCATAACATTGTATGTTCATATGATGAGTTTCCATGTAATACACACTTACAGGCTCCAACTTTCATGCTTCCTTGATGCTGAACGTGAACTTTTTCAAAGACTGGAAAAAAAGTCCATCTAGCAAACTTTGTGGGGAGGTACAAACCTCAGGTAGATTTTAACAGCATTACTGACAGTAACAGGTTTGGAAGCTGGCTTTGATGTAACCAGGGCTTGAGAAACCCACTTTGCTCATGGTCAAGGAGGCGCTTGGGTAAAGGCCATTGTCAATGCCTTCCTGAATCTGGATGGCTTTTGCTCGAACTACGCGATTATAGCCTTCAAAACTTCAATCAAATACAAGCAGGTACCTCCATTTTGGTAGCGGCAGGCAACTTTGTGCTTCCTGTAGCTATTAGGCTTGGCCAAAGGGCGGGAGAGTGAAAACTGCCCCGGCGTGTTGGTGCTCAGTGCTGCTCCTAAAATCCTAGCCAGTGTCTTTCCCAGTTAATCAAAGTGAAGTCATCAGGGGAGTGGGAGAGCTGACCGTGAAGATTACTCTAGGGGGAAAGGCTTGACACGGAAGCAAAGAATAAGATGGGGAAGACAGTCTTTTGAACTGAAAATTGAAGGTGGCTAAAAAGGGGGAAATCCCCTAAATACTTACTGTGTAGAATGTGAATGGATAAATAATAATAGTCCAGAAGAGTTGGGAGTTACTCTGAGTTTTAGCATACAAATATGATTTCTTTTGTGCTTTGTAGTGATGTTTTGAGCTCTTACTGAAGTTTTTCTTAATGTAGGTTACACACTACAAGCAATATCCACCTAATACAAGCAAAGTATATTCCTACTTTGAATGTCGTGAAAAGAAGACTGAAAATTCCAAATTAAGGAAGGTGAAATATGAAGAAACTGTTTTTTATGGTTTGCAGTACATTCTGAATAAATACTTAAAAGGTAACTGTCTCAAATTGCGGTAAAACTTTACCTGTAAATAAATATCTTAATTTTTCTCAAGCCTGGAGTTTTATAGTTGAAAGAATTCCAGGTTATCTTGGTACGGTGTAGGTAGTGACATGCATAAGATCTTACTTACGTGATTCTGAAAATTAGATGTCCACCCTTGTAAAATGGTATTGACTTCTTAATTCAGACACCTCTCTACTATGTTTATTTATGCCAATGTTTATTAAAAACGAAGAGGTGTTCATATCCCAACTTCAGTGAGCTAAATTGAAATGAATGGAAGTAGAGCAAGACTGTGCATAGAATCACAAGAAGATAGAAGATTTGAGGGAAAATACATTTTGCATTTTGAACATAAAGTTTAGTCTGTATTTGCTGGTTTATTTACTGTGTAAGCTAATAATGGTTTTAATTTACCTTAAATTTTGGTTGCCACTCAGCTTAGATCATTGAATATGGCAGCTACGTGCGAAAGTGTTTGACAATATTGACAATTTTAAGAGTAACATCTGAAAATTCTTTGGTGCCRTTTAAGATTTTGTTTGCTTTTTTGCATTATGTGCAAATATCACCTCTTCTAACCTGAATGCAAGTTGCCTTCTGCCAAGCTTTAGAAGGAAAACTTTAGTCATGTGGCTTACATATCTTTGTCTTGATCCAGAATCCATAAATATCTCTGCCAATTCCGCCAAAGATTGGCATTCCGCTGTAATCAAAACACTTGATAATCTTGTTTCTTTTCTCTTTAGCAATCTGAGGATTGTTCTCTAACGTTTCCAGCAGATGATTGGTCCTACAGCAGTAGCAATGCTTATTCAAATAATGTGGTTAGTCTGTCAGTTCCTATCGCAAGGTGGTCAATCAAAGAGTGCTTGTAAGGCCTCTCCGCAGGGATTCTCCCTGGAGCAGCGTAGCTTAACCCTTGTGCTAGTCTGGTTATGTCTTGTTGCATGTGCCAACTTGCACAATCATCACATTCCTCTGGGAAAAGCACTGCTACTAAAACTCTCGACAGGTTTTTGACCATCATAAAAGAGTAATCATCTCAAATTGTTCCTGAGTCACCTGCAAACCAAAAGTGGATTTTATCCTGTTGGTTTCTTGAGCATCCTAATCTGTGTAATAAATGAAAGTAAAATTTGGTTTTAACATAGCTAGTATACTGCATTTGACATGTTCTCCATGTCTTTGTTGGAGGCAAAGTGACTTTCTGTGTCTGAACCTTTTTGCTACTTATTTTATAAATTGATGAATATTGTAAGTTTCTAAGCTTCCATCTGTTTCTGAAACCACAGGTAAAGTGGTGACCAAAGAGAAAATCAAGGAAGCCAAAGAAGTATATAGGGAGCATTTTCAAGATGATGTCTTCAATGAAAAGGGATGGAACTATATTCTGGAGGTAAAAATTTATGAAAATAGTATGAGATCATCATGAAGGATTTATGAATCAACTGTAGAATAAATACAGCAGTCTCTCCTTTTAACCATGATAGTAAAGACTGGGTAAATTTAGCTTTTTATGTTTAGTGTACAGGGAGTAGCAGCTGTCAAAGAATAATCATATAATTGTAATTCCTTAGAGAAAAGTAATTTTCATCCTTTCAGATGCCAAATATGGCTTTGCAGGTAATAAGGATTTATGGCTGCTGTCAGCCAGCTAGTATAAGTAGGGGCTTGTTGGCAAGTCTCCATATGTAATATAGTGCTTAGTGGTTGCTTGCATCATTTACATTGCTTTCTGTAACTAATCATAACCATTTTTATTCTAATGCAGAAAGCATTACAACTTCTTGCATGTGTAAATAGTTCCAGAAAATACATGTTTTGTTCAATTGTTTCCTAAATTTTTCAGAGATACTTAAGTTGAACTTTACTATGMAATACAAGGCTTGAGCACTTCTGACACACAAATCCAAATTAAGTCTTTCCACAATTATCCTCCTTCCCTTTTGTTTAAAAAGGTGTCAGTCTTCAAGTAATTGCAAACATCTCTTCTCCATAAAAGCAGCAGATTCAGACTAAYAGCATTCATCAGAGCTGTTCTAATCTCTGCAGATTAATTAAATGCTAGATTTCATTGTGGGTTCTAGTGAATGGATATTTTTGGCATTTGAAAACACAATTTTTAGTTCTTTGCATTTATTTTTCCCTGGATACCCTGACTGTATGTGTTTTATGATGGCATCTGTCTGTGAATATATCTGGATGTCATCTTGCAACCAGGGTGGACCATAAGGTGTGCAAGAGAAAAGTGAATTTCAACTAAATGTTGCAAATAGCAGCAAGGTAAATAAAACCACTGTTTTCTAAGAGGGAGTTACGGCGAGGTTTGTAGAGGATTTGCATCTGTTTCAAATAACTACCAATGTGAATTCAATCCATATTTGTGTTTAAGCTACATTATACATTGTGAACTGCTCTCGTCTGTATTTAAAGTAATCTTGATCCCTCTTTGGCTAAACTGAATTAATACACTTTTAATGCTGCATGTCTGTCCACACTGAGTTTTAACGTGGTTTAACTAATTCCGTTCAACTTTTGGTTTAGTCAAAAGAAGCCTTCGTGCATACCCCCTGTATACATTGTTTATTCCTTTGTCAGATTTTCTTGTTAAAATTGTGCATATGTATAAACAAATATGATTTCCACTTCTTGATCTTAGATGCTGATGGCTCTCAAACTGGAAGTGGGTATACCCTTTGGGTCTTTGTATGCCCTTATATGCACACAGAGACCCTGCTTCTGCTCACTGAATTCCTGTATATATTCACATACCTACCACGGTTTGCTCTCTGGCTCTCTTACCTAATGTGTAGTGTTAGGTAAAGTGGAGGGAGCAATGGCTGTATGAGTGAAATGCCAAAATGAATTTGAAATGTACATGCATGAATTTGTACTGAGAGTAAATGAATGAGTAAATACTGGTAGGGTGAAGGGGTGGGAGAGAGGAATGGACTGCCTGGAGAATGAGGGGGTGGTGTAAAGACTGGAAGCTGGCAGGAATTGATGATGAGTGATAGAGATGTAAGCCCTGAATTGTACAAGTTGATTCTACCTAAAAATTTTGAAAAGGGCTATAATATAGTGCTGTGGCATGACCATATTGCTTTTTTCCATGGACAAAATCAACACCTATAGCAACTTTGAAATCTGTTTTGTTTTTTCACTTAACTATACTTTGTCGTCATTGAATCATTAATAAATTATTTTGAGCCTTTTTGAAGGCTTCATTGTCCTTTGTTAGTCCAGAACAGACATCTCCAAGTCTGACAACTAAACCCTGTGTGGTATATAAACACAATTTACTTCAGCATATTACAATTTTGAAGAAACTTTTAAACTGTAGTGTAGAAGAGACTTCTGATATGTTTTGGGCACTGGAGGATACGTTTTGATGCTACTTATGAATCTGTGTAATTTGTCTGAATTGGTGCAATTTTTGTTGCCCTTAAAGAACATGTCATGAGCAGCGTTCTGTCAAAAAATATTAATATACAAAATATTTTAAGTATTATCAGTTTAGCTTGCAGAGCTCTTTCAGAAAGTTATAATTACTCTTTTAGAATTGCTGTTTGCAACTTACTCTTTTTCAAAAGGCATATTTCACACAATGTTTAGTCCTTCAGGGATGAAAGACTGAATTTGACAAAAGAATGACACTTCAAGATTAGATTTCATGTTTAGTGAATAATTGAGGTGATAAAATATTCTTTAAAATAGATATTAAATGGATCCTGCTCTAATAAATTAACAAAGCACACATCTATACTAAGCAAAACTAGAGATTTTTTTTAAAGGCCTAGATAATAGCTAAACTTTTTTTAGCTTACTTCATGTGAAAGCACTGAAGAAAACTGAATAGCAAATATTTCTTGTTCTGTGGGTAGAACTTATGTATTTTTATAGAATATTTAAGCCTTCCTGACTCAATTTGCACAAGGAATACAACTGATAACCATTATTTGGTTTTATAAAGAGTCTATTTTTTAGGTTACAGGATTCTCCTCCTTTTTTGATAAATGTGGATTTTTTTTATTTATTTGGGCTAGTGGGTGTGCAAACAGACCAAATTATTTTTAGGGTTGGGAGAAATTAAGAAGAAGAAAGCTTTATCAGTAAACTCATAGCCTGACTTCTATCCATTGCAGCCAAATAAGAGAGAGAGAGGTCCTAATCTTTCCTGTTGTCTAACAATATTACTGTTTATTACACAGAAATACGATGGCCATCTTCCTATAGAAATAAAGGCTGTTCCTGAGGGCTCTGTAATTCCCAGAGGAAATGTTCTTTTCACAGTAGAAAACACAGATCCAGAGTGCTACTGGCTCACGAATTGGATTGAGGTCAGTTTTGGAAAGTTAACATGTTTTTTCTAAGTAAATACTAATGCACTTAAATTAAAGGCCGAATCCCTTATTGGTTTAAGGAGAATCTCTGGCAGCTTTCATTTTCTGCTTTAAGTAAGCCTGGATTCTTTTTTTTAGTGCTCTTACACAGGCCTTTTCCCCCTACCTGGCAAGAGATTGTAATAAGTTTACAGGAAATTCACAACAGTACTTTTATCCACAAGGAAAGGAGGATGGGGGGAATTGTGTGTCTGTAGCTTAGGAGTGATAACTCCTGAGCTGGTCAATACCTGGCCTACCTTATAAGGCCTATAAAGGCTAATTACTTTAGCCCTAAAGCAAACTGTTGGAGGCATCAGTACTTTCTGAATGGGTGATGGAAGTAAATAGACCTTTTTGTGCCTGATTAAATGCCAAGTGGGGATTTTTAAGTCCTAAGCAAACATACACTTAATAACGTGATGGGGTTTGTTTTAGACTATTCTTGTGCAGTCATGGTATCCAATCACAGTGGCTACAAACTCTAGAGAGCAGAAAAAGATTTTGGCCAAATATTTGCTAGAGACTTCTGGCAGCTTAGAAGGACTGGAGTATAAACTGCATGACTTCGGCTACAGAGGAGTTTCTTCACAAGAGGTAATACTACTTGTCTAATAATTTGAGAAGTCTAATTGTTCTTAACTATAAAGGATTGTAGCATGTGTCTGCTAACAATTGTGTCCCTGTTCAGCAGTGAAATTGTGAATGCATAGAGCACGGTGTTTGGACTTATTGTGGAGGGGGGAGATCTGGGGTGGGGGGTGCGTTCGTGTCTGAACGGTGAGCGCTAGACTGGGAGAGCTTTTTTCTATGTGGAAGCTGTCGTTCCTGTGTCAATGCATGAAGAGGGTATTGGTGAAACAGGAACTGAGTCAGAGTTTTGCTGTTACAAACTAGTGCTAGGTGGTGACTGGATTTAGGCTTCTGTATTTGGCATGGCAACTGAAAGTTGCATCTTTTTCAGACTGCAGGAATAGGAGCTTCAGCTCATTTGGTGAACTTCAAAGGAACAGACACTGTAGCAGGAATTGCATTAATTAAAAAGTACTATGGTACAAAAGATCCAGTTCCAGGATATTCTGTTCCAGCTGCTGAACACAGGTAAGATATTGGGCTATTAAAACCTTTTTAAAAATAGCTTAACAAAATGTGATTTTTTCTTATCCATCTTTGTATCCAGAAATATTAAGCTGTTTCACTTATATCATACAGTATTAAGCCATGGCTGATCCAGCTGTTGAGGCTGAAGTTCAATACTGATGACTCTCTGTGTTCTAGGAGCACAACAGTGGCATGGTTGTTCTTAACTATAAATGTGTTTTTAAACGTTTATAACCTTCTTATCAGCTTCTAAGTAAATTTGGATGATTCTTTTTAGAATGGATTTGAAGGCTTACAGGTTAAAGTAGATATTGAGGATTCACATTATGAACTTTAAATTTAGTTTTAAACGTAAAATAATAAAATGAAAAACCATGTAAGTTGCAATTCTGGACTCTCCCAGATCATATTCTCCCTCCAGAAAAGGCAGTTGCTCTAAAGCTTCCTATCAGCATAATTAATTCAGCCAATGGTAGATCCTTGATCTCTCACTAAGAATTGTGAATGAGTTTTTGAGAGTAAGGAACTGATCTCAAACAGACATTTGAGATGAAGAGCTCTCATTTTTTATATCCAAATCCTGTACAAGGTCAGGAGTGAATGCAAATCCTTGGATTTCACTTGCATGTCTGCATACTGAAATGAGCAGAATATAAAGGAAGGGACGGTTGTTTTTTTCTTATTGAGTACAAAATCTAGTGCTTTTAAATAGTGAATATTTTTATTTAGGATTGCAAGACAGATAATGGAAAGGCTTACATGAATAGCCCTCATAGTGTGGTGGACCATTGCTGTAGTGCTGTTCTAGAACACTTGCTTGATCAGTAGAAGGGATACATTTTGTCTGAAATGTCTTCTCTTAGCTTAGCTTAATACTACAGTTAAATTCAAAAATAATGGCCCAAGCAACTATGAAGTTCTTTGTAATGAAAGCAAACACATGGAGTCAGAGAACAAGCATCTCTTGCACAGCATATTGAAGTGGTGGTATGAAAGCAGACAGCTTAAACTGCCCTAAAGTTTGCATCGCCAAATGCAGACTGCAGTCACCCTTTCCAAGGTAATACACAAAAAGGGTCTTATGCAAGAGGCACGAATTTTTCCAGGATTGTTCTACTGTTCCACAGCCTCCAATGTGAGGTGGTGGTGTGAGTGTGGTGCTTGCCTCTGGCACGCCACCAGGGTTGTTCCTCGGACCGCCCCAACCTCTTTGAAACAAATTTTGTTTTGTCTCTTCACTACTGTGATCTGGGGCTTGTCCACACAGTAGTTAATGCCAGCATTTTATGGTAAAAATTCAATGCTCACTAGCTCTTACTGCACACCTGTGCTTTGCATGAGAGCATTTTTAGGTGTTCACACACAAGTTACTGAAGTCAGTTATGTCAGCTGGTCTGTGACAGCCACATACAGAACAGCTACTGCAGATCAACTGGCATTCAATAACTTATTACCTCTCTTAGCCGCTCTGTTTTATGTGCTTGCCTGTACCCTTGTACCAAGGGTAATGCCCTGAGGTTCCTCTAGAAGAATGTTTGTATGAGTGAGCATAATGGTTTTAAATCACTATTAAAAAAGAAAATAAATTGTGTTTTCTTCTAAGCTTTTTCTAACACATGCTGCTAGTTCTCTACTTCCCATTTTGTAGTCTGAAGTTGCCAGAGCAGATGTTCTGTTCTTGCATCTGTAGTTCCCTGTCTGAATTTCAGATTTAAGAGAAACCCTCTCACAAATGTTTTTTAAAGAGAGAGAGAGAGAGAGAAAATCACATTTACATGTGAAAGAAGTTTCATGTGTCAAGTGTTTGTCTGAGTTGCCAAAGATAAATCCAGGGTGCTGTTTATTTAGTATATAGTATATTTACTATCCATGCAACACAGAGCTGATAAGCACATCGTTTATGCTGTCTTGTAATCATATTGCCTATCATTATCTTGAACTGTTGCTGGCAGGAAATACAGAATGTGTGATTTAACATATAAATGCTGCTCTAATATGGATTTTTCAATTGACTTTACAGTACCATAACAGCTTGGGGGAAAGATCATGAAAAAGATGCTTTTGAACACATAGTGACACGGTTTTCTTCAGTGCCTGTATCTGTGGTTAGTGACAGCTACGACATTTACAATGCTTGTGAAAAAATATGGGGTGATGACTTAAGGCATATAATTGAAGCCCGAAGTCCAGAGGCACCACTTATTATTAGACCAGATTCTGGGAATCCCCTTGACACTGTTTTAAAGGTAATCCTTTCTTGAAATCATTTGTATACAACATTGGGAAGGGTAGTTGTTTGTTTTGTAATGACTGGCTGACAAACATAGGAAACATAATGCTCTAACTCRGTATGCATAGTATATAGTTGATGTTGGATAATTTGGACCTATGAAAATGTAAACATTTACCTCATCTCAATATAGATACGGAAGCTCTTCTGCAGTCTGAATAGTTTAATCTTTTCATCAAACCCATTCTTGCATACCATTCTTGAAGCTTTTACAACAGTTACCAGTTTTGCTGGTTAAAATGATGCTGGAATGATTCTATAAAGAGAAACTTTAATCACTTAATAACAAATAAAATGGGAAACAACTTGAGTATTAATAAATGCCAGGCCAATAAAACTTCTTAACACCAAGTTTAGGTATCTTGGCATCCTGTATTAATGTAATTCATTGTTTTATGCTACAAATACAAGTTTAGCTCTCTTCTCCCTTTTGTAAGATGTGCATTTAAGTCAGTGGCACACGACCTCCGAGTTGAAAAATGCTTCTTTAGAGAGCATAACGATTGCTGCAGTTCCTTAATAAAAGCTGTTGATACCTCTGAATTTGAGTAGCTGTCAGCACCGTTTAATAAGTAAGTAGGGGAGATTTTAGCTCTGTTGGTACTCTATCAAATTAGATCCATACAGCTTTGACACTTTTTTTTTTCCTTTGGGACAAGTGGCATATCACAAATAGGAATGTTGAATAATCTTTATCAGAGCTGATAAGAAAAACTCCGAACTGAAATATTTCATTTTAATTATTGGTGGCTAACAAAATCGCAGAAAACTGAAAGCCTCATCCACCATMTTAAGGGAGGTCAAAAGAAGAGCAGAATCTTCAGTTGACACACTTAATAGCAAAAACTCGCAGCAGCCAAAGAGAGAAAGGAGGGAAGTATGGTTCTGATCAGCTCTCGGGTACAAGTTCATAAAGGCCACATGGTCTGTGACTGCTTTAATCTAATGGCTTCYACCACAATGGCTGGCATGCTTTTTGTTTGTGTGCCTATGTGGATAGATTTAGAGCGGGATATGTGGGTACATTTATGGATTTTTCTTTTTTTTGAGAGAGAGAGCATGGCTCAAATGTGGAAATTGTGTTTCTTTATTGGAATGGCAGGTTTTTATTTTTATTTTGAACTGTCTCCCTTCTTTTTTCAATAGGTGTTGGAGATCTTAGGGAAGAAGTTTCCCATTACAGAGAACTCAAAAGGCTACAAGTTGCTGCCACCGTATCTCAGAGTTATTCAAGGGGATGGTGTGGATATCAACACATTGCAAGAGGTAGGAGATTGTGTTCCTGTGTTAGGGTGACACTGGAAATGTTGATATTTAATCTGGACTCTATTATGACTAGTCAGATGTTGCAGCAGAGACTGCTGACCCCACCCTGCCCTTCATTCCAGACACTGGCAGCAATATCCTAATGCGTAAAACAAATTCATTAAAACTCCACAGGGAATTATTACGATGCATAAAAAAACTAAAAGGCATTTCCTACTCCCCCTGTTGTAACCTTTCTCCTCCCACTGTCTCTCCTTTTGTTTGTTTTCATCCTGCTTGTCAAGTCTAATTCAGATCAAAATCTTGCAGTGTTTGGTCCTTTCATTGATATCTAAGGCACGCTGCATGATTGCTGTGCTGTAGCGATAATAGTAATTAACTGGTTTGGCTCATTAGTTATGTACCATCTGAAGTGTGCTTGCACTCAAATATTGAAGGTGTATTTTTGAAGGAGACTTTAAAAACAAGGGTAAGGGAGGCGAGTTCATTGATTTGGCAACTAGTGGAATAAGGATTGTTGAAAGCCCAGAAAATATGTATAACAGATTAGACTGTAGTCTGAGTCAAAAGTGCAATTTCATCAAGACAAAAATTGGTTATTTAGTAGATGCTGCATGCTTGAAACTAGTTATAAATTCACCACTATTGACTAGATGGAGATACTAGGTAATATAATGTGGTCACAAAGGTACAGACTGCAGTAACTACAGATGACAAGAGGCATGTAAAAGGAGGAGGGCTTGACTTTATCAGATTTGTCCTGGATCATTCATCTTCAGCTGTATTAGAGTTCAAAAACAGAAATAAGTTGGATAAATTTAAGTTTAAATTTACTTGATTTTATTGACGCTTGTCTTAGCTTTCTAGATTGACACATCCTTAGATTCTTCTTAACAAAGTTGACTTTTGCAGCTCCTCAAAATTAGGAGTAAGAGAGACATCACGCTTGTTTTTTAGTTAGTCTGAAACTATCTGCGTATCTAACATAGGCACATAACGTGAACCTCAACGACAGAACTCAAATTTGCCACTCAGATCCTTAGAGAGCAGTTAATATTGAGATTGTTACCTGATATGCCAACTGTAGTGCAGTCACGCGCTACAGTTTTGTTCCTCCTCCAATAGCCTTTAAAGCAAATTTTATTTTACTTTGGTTTTTTTGTCYCATGTGGCTTTTTGAGAATACACAACTGTGCTAATGTGCTTAACAGAACACAAGCATGAAAGGTTAATAACTGGAAAGAAAGTCTTATCATTAGATACTAGGGGAAGAGGCTTTTTTTGTTTTGGTTTGGKTTTTTTTAAGATAAACTTCTGCTTGTTCTCAACAACTTTTTAACAGGACTGATGCCTTTGTTAGGCAAAGTATGTTGTGACTGAGATTTTCATGAGTCATGACAGGAAAGAAATTGGACTCTTAATTCTTTCTTGTAAGGAACATGAAGGTCGCTTTCTGTAAGTTATACTGGACAAAATTCAAGGATGCTCATACAGCATCTATTGTAATCAAAATATTAAAATTAGTATTTAAAATCTTTACCTTAGAGGAAAAAATGCACTGCTTTCCAAGTGCTAAATAGAGCAGGAAAATAATTCCAGCAGCTAATGGGAGAGGATAAGAGGCAGAAGGAGCAATTCTTTGTTCAGATGATCTACCTGTTTATGTATTTTCCTCATCAAACTGTAACTGATTATGAGGAAAAGTCTACCTGTAATACGTAGTAGAAGAGAGTTGAAGATCCAGTTCCACAAGACGTACAGAGCAGACATAACTCACCGCTGCCTAGTGGCCGCCTTCTCATCTCTTCCTGACTCTGTAATCTTGCTGCGCACCTCACGTCAGCTTTGGTCATTGGACTGTTGGTCATTAAACTAATTTAGCCCGCACATGTAGCAGCAAACTAACTCAGCCAAAAGTGATCACTTTTGTGGTTTAGTGAATTAAACTGGCCCAAAAAAGGGGCCAGTACTCACCAGCACAATACAGGAGAGAAAATAAACTGTTGTTTTGAGCTGGGAGAAGCGGGCAGGAAGGAAAGAGACACTTCTCATTTGACAGCCGCAAGTTATGTTGGAGCAAAAAGACCATGGTCTTGCAGCCTAATTTTAGTCATGTTTAAATTTCATGGATCTCTTTAGCCTCTAATGTCAGCAAAACCAAGGTTACCATACTGACTTTTGGAAGACTGGGTAATAGCTTGCCATTTAAAAAAACAAACAAACAAAAAAAAACAAAACAAAAAAAACCAACCAACCAAAAACAAACCAACAAACAAAAAAAACCCCCAACAACAACAAAAAACAACCACCACCCCAAAACCAACCCAACCCTGAAGTATAATTCACCTGAAGTATAATTCATCCTTTTCAAAAGGAGTTTACGTGAACAAATACGAATGTATTGTTATGGCCATCTTTTTTTTCCCCCCTCTTATAGCCTATGCAAGTGATTATTCTAATTACTCCATATCAGTCTTAGATTCTAGGCATGATTTATTGTTATGGATCAGATGAAAGGTAGTGGGTACAATAGGAAAATCTAGAATGAGTAATGACCAATCAGCCTCATTTAACTATCCAAACTAGCTAAGACAACAATGTAGAAAACAACTCAGAGTATAAACTGGATTTTAAAATTCTTTGTTTTAATAGGGGATGCTGGTAGAACAGGTAAGGAACCTTTTCTGACTTTCTTCTAGCATTTTCACTTTTTAAAATCATTCCAATCTGCTAACTCCACAATATACTACACTTTCAAAGGATTTTCTTTGAACATTCAATTTCCAGATGTCTTTAAATTTTTATACAAAGAAAGTCCTCTAATCTGGAGTCACAGTTGATATATTAATCGTGCTCATAATGGTCAGAGGAAGCTGGTCAAAACCTTGACACCTGAACTGTTCTCCCTGTATAGGTTTGAAAGTGTGAGACAAGAAATTCTTCTGTATTGTTTTCCTTTGGGGGAGGCTTCAGTTTTTTCAGATCTCCCCCTTTTCTTCTTCCCTACTCCTGCTGCTGTTTGTCATCTCTTCCCCATACCTAAGGAAGCTGTTATCTGGGCCACTGCTGTGGGTCACTGGTAGAGTCAGAGCTGTCTTTCAGCTTTAGTCTCGATTTCGCTTCCCTTCCACCCCTTACCAGCCAAAGATCAGTCTGAGTAAGGAAATCCCTTGGGAGAGAGTGGAAAGGTGGAAGCCAGTTCTTCACCCAGGGTAAGTGAGGAGTTGTGCCTGTGGCACAAGATGAACAAACCATCTGTAAATGAGAGCAGGAACACTAGTTGAAAGGGGGTTCACATTTCTTCTCACCCAGGCAAGAAGGTTAAGCGGCCATGGCCCAGCTACACTATACTTGTACTAGCATCTGTTGACCTACAAGTATCAGTGAACATGAAGTCTAAGCATCATGTGCCTTGGTAGGATGTTGTTTATACCAGGTAGTTTGTGCTACACCTTGCAGGCATGTTCAAGCGAGTTCAGTGTCGGACCTGATCTATAAAACTGGATAAGGAAAGGAGTGGAATACATTGGCTCAGGCTTGGCTGACAGTTCACATGGCTTCAGGCTTGGTCAGTGTCTGGACAGAACTTGATCAGGGTCCAGGTAGAATTTACCTACGTTTGCCTTTTCAAAAGACAGCATAGATAAGCAGAGTCTGTATCCAGGCCCAGTCAAGTCTGGTTTCTTACAGTACTATTGGGCCTTATGCTTAAGGAGAGGGTATACAAAATCCCTTTTCTTGCCCTTCCTTTGTCATCTTCAGTTACTTCTGAGATGCTTATGGGAGAATTTCATTCATTTCAATCCTTTATCCTCTCTGGGTACCCCTTTTAACTGCTTTCGGGAGAATCTAATCACCTGAAAATATGGATTCTTTTGTGCACGATCACTGTCTGGAAGGATATGATGGCTACTGCTAAAATCCACAGGATTGTCACATATTGAGGGGGTATTTTTTCAGGATACAAAGCTTCCAAAGGGTTCCGTTAAGTGAAAGTCATGGTGGTAGGGCCTGAGATTCGTTTTGCTTGGCTTCTTGGATGAGACTGAATAAGCTGGTACCATTAGAATGATGGAAGCTCACTGATGAGATCCCTACTGGGGAAATCTCTGCTAAAAATGTAGTGGGAAGGTGTTCAGAGCATACCGTCAGAAGGTTATGGCTCTACAGTCTGCCTCTCCTGTTGGCTGGCCTCTGTCAGGCATTCAGACTTTGAGAGTATCTGTGAAGAGACAGTCTGCATGTGACTGAATGGATAAACAAAATACTAGCATACTTTTTTGTTTACATTAGTTAGCCATTTGCCACTGTCTGTACTTGGAATTGTCTCTTTCTTTTTTTTTTTTTTTTTCTTATGAAACTTTAATTTTGCCTTAGCTGTCCCTTAAAAAAGTGGCTTGACATCAGTAGCTCCTGAAACAGTCGTATTCAGTGCTACTCTTGGCATTTCCTTTTGATGCAGGAGGCTGAGACTGCACAAAAGATTACCAGATTTCTGATGATGTTGATTTTTGAAACTGCACTGTTACCCATAGATTATGTCCTTCCCTTCTGCTTCTCACCTTCCTTTTTTCTGGATGGATGGGATTTTGCTATTTGACCCACCCTGAAGTTTTCTCACCCACTTTTGTTAGTAAAATGGTTAGGAGATAGGAGTTCAAACACTCTCTTATTGGGGCTATAACCATCATTTCACGCTGTCATAAGGGTAACAGGTCAGGGGAACAAATCTTGGCCATATATGAGCACGACTAAACGAGCACCCATTACTCCAGGCTAGAGGATGTCACGTTTGTCTGGACAGAATGAGGGCGGGGGGGGAATGATATAGTAAGTTTTAACTTGACTGTTGATAGCAGTGCAGTTCACATTGATCTGTATCTGCCTAAGAAGGTGGCAAAGCAAACTTTTTGAGCAGCTTTATGTATTTCCATTTCCCATCTTCGAAATTGTTAACCTAATTCTGGTCAATGTGATTTTCAGAACTGCTCTGTTGAAGTCATTGGTCAAAGTGGGTAATAACTTTCTGGAGTTGATGAGCAAGATGACTGCTTTGTTTCAGGATACATGCTATCCTTTGAGGTCTTCCCATAATTCTGAGAAATCGGAAGGCTCTGAAATACTCCCATGAAGTCTTTTATTTTCTTTAGAGCTCTGATTGTCTGGGCATTGTATTACTGTGCTACCCTAGTTTGGAAAATATATATGCCAGCATGATAATAGTTTTATAGCAGAAACTTTCTATAATTATGCCATGTTGAATAAAAGTGCAAACAGCGTGCCAAGTATTGACAGAATTGTTACATACATTTCCTGGAAACTGAATGTTAGTTGGTTTAATTGTCTGTAAAAGCATCTTGTTTAAGTAGTATAATATTTTCATGGAAAAATGGCGTGGCCTAAAAGTATGCTCCATCATAATTTTCTTTTTCTTATTAGATTGTGGAGGGAATGAAGAAGAACAAATGGAGTATTGAGAATATTGCCTTTGGATCTGGTGGAGCTTTGTTGCAGAAACTAACCAGAGATCTCTTAAACTGTTCCTTCAAATGTAGTTACGTGGTGACCAACGGTCTCGGGGTATGTCTTTGTACAACTTCTACCACTATGTTTTTAATAGAGGCTCCCCACTTGAAAACCTGATTGACATTTCCTGTTACATTACCACCATCTGCATTAGGTACACAAGCCCCACACAGCCCTTTCCTTTTAAAAAAATACTCTTTTTATTTTAGGTAAATGTCTTCAAGGATCCGGTTGCCGATCCAAACAAAAGGTCAAAGAAAGGCAGACTGTCGTTGCATAGGACACCTGCTGGAGATTATGTGACGCTTGAAGAAGGCAAGGGAGATCTTGAAGAGTATGGACAGGTATGAATTTTCAAAATGTATTACATCATTCTTCATGCAAAAATAGACTGAGAAAAAGCAGGTTATAACTTAATTTCAGAATTCATTTTTTTTATTGTCTTTTTGTTCAACTCCTGTCTTATTACCTCAGAAGTGTCCCCAGTGCCAAATTCAGTAACACCAGAATGTTAGAATGCCAGTAGAATGTTCAGGCTTTACAATTAGAGATCTTTCTCTTTTGTTTGTCTTCAGAAACAAGAGAATGTTGCTGCTTCTTCCCAAAACTAATGTGTCAATGTTGCAGAACGTATGCTAGCCAAGTAGTTTTGTATGGCCTATATTGCACAATTTGAGTAGTGACCTGAGTTGGAGGTGGGAGAGGGACAGACGTAACTAAAATTTGTTTCTACTTCCCCATTGAGATTTTTAAATAGTTCCTTCAGGTGTTAATGCTCTGTACGTGGAGTAGTTGCCCAATTTTCAAAGATGTAAATTTAAACCAGGAATTCAGCTTCCCGTTAATTCTTTACAATTGCAAAATTAAATGTTATTTCAGTAAAATAAGCACAAACTTTATGCCAATCTCAGGCTTTCAGTTTGATATCTCTTACGTTTTCAGTGTGCAAGCAATGAAATGTTTAACTGCATGTTGAGTCTCTTCCTGAATTAAGAGGACTGAAAATAAGTTATCAAATTGCACTTCAGCCTTTAGAAGCTGGAATTTTCTTGAGTTTTCTGGTATACAGAAGCACATTTGTGTGCTACTAGGCAAGGGGGTACTACTAGGCATGCTGTTTTATGCAATAGTAAGCATAAAACTGAGATCGCTGAGAAATTTCAAGACAGAAAACAAACTGAGTTATATACACTGTAGATAATGTGCTCTGGATGCAAAGATCTAAGAAAAAAGACTTTCAAAGTTATATATACACATATRCATGTATATATGTTTGTGATGAACATCCATAGATATAGATAAAGATATAGGTAGAGAGGGAGGGACCTAATGGTGAGAAATCTCTTCAAAACAAATCACAAGACTTTGGCTCTGAAATTAGGCGATATATAGTTCCTTCATTTTTGACAGGTGACCTAATTCATTAAGAAATTTTCTGTCCTGGGATATTAGAGAGGGTTATTTGTGTGGTACAGGTTCTGGGGCTCCCTGGGAAATGACAGGGAAATGTACTCTTTTGTGGGCCCATTTCCCTAAAGCCACAGGTCCTTGCAATAGATAATCAAGCATAGTGACTGCTCAACGTTGCTTTTGTGCTAACTTTTCGGTACAAAGCTGTGCTTATTGCTCTTTCAGTGTGCTGTTTGCAAGCACTTCTTGATACACTGTTTCACAAAATATATGTGCAAAGGGGACTGCGAAGAAAGATTTTTTGTTTTTCTAATTCTTTTTTTTCGTAGTTGCTCTAGAGGAGATAAAGACTTCATTTAAACCTCTGTAATTGAATTGTATTTAATTGGTTGAGCATCTCCTTACTTACTAGCTAGCTGCTCTAGCAGGGTATATTTGGCATGTGTGTTTTTGGCTTTGGCCAGATGTGGACAACTCACTTTAGGGACTACTCAGCACAAAGCTTCTGTCTGTGCACAGGATGACCCAAATCCTTTCTTCTGTGTAACCATTAGTGAAAGGTGTCAGAAGAAGCTGTAAAGATTTAGTATCTCGACAGTCTAAAGCTCTAGTCTTACCAGGCTTGATTTGGGTGCTTGCTTTTGAGTTTGTGTAACTTGCGTTGTTTGTTCATTTGCCAAATCACTCTTGCTAAAACAGTGGTGTTTCTTGCAGGATCTCCTTCATACAGTATTTAAGAATGGAAAGGTAACGAAGTCATACTCATTTGATGAAGTAAGACAAAATGCCAGGCTGAAGAACAGTGAACTAGAAGTGGCGTCTCACTAAGTTTCATTCCATGTCTGCGTATGTGTGTGTGTAACAAGTACGTACTGCATAGCTACTGGGTTTATTGTACAGATTTGTGTGTTTGTGTTTTATGACATTGTAGCCAAATTATTTGTTGGTTTATGGACATACTGCCCTATCTTTTGCCAGTCTTTAGAAAAGATGAAATCAGGAAATGGTACTTACATTGTAAAACATATTTAATGCTMAAGTGTGCTTTTTAGGGCCCTTTGCCAGTAGTGATTCAATCTGGTATTGATCTTTTCACAAATGAGACAGAGCTGAGAAACTTTTTTATATATAACAGAATATCACAAAATGGATTTACATAAAATTATCATGATTGCTTTATGTTTATATTTAACTTGTATTTTTGTACAAACAAGATTGTGTAAAATATATTTAAAGTTTCAATAATTAAGTCTTTCCAACTTTTCATGATTTTTATGAGCACAGACTTTCAAGAAAATATTTGGTGGGGGGGGAAATCCATTGCCTTTTGTCCATTAATCAGCAAATAAAACATGGCCTTAAAGTTTGTTGTGACATTGTACCATTTGACGACTAAATCGGGACTCCTTAAGATCCCATAGAATTGCAGACCTCACCGTTTCTTGTAGTTGTCTGTATTAGTAAATCTGCATTAAAGAAAATTACTGTTCTTACTAGAAGGTTTAGGTACTACAGACCTTGCTGGCACTGTAAGGTATGTAAATGAAATGCCAAATTAGAAAGGATTCTCTACTGCAACTTAACTTGCCAAGTCTATCCCACTTGGCATATGCACCTCAATATTTTAAGAGTAAAGTTTTTAAGAGATCTCCTCTTCCACTATAGAATATATGTGTAAAATACTGAAATATGGAAGCGGTGTATTTTAAAGTAATTACACTTCTGGGTTTATTTTTCATATACTGTAAGTGACATGACTTTAAAACAAAATACTGGACTGGGTAGTGCACTTTTTTACTTTTTTGTATTTTTTTCATTGATTTGCCTTTTGTCAGACTGGATGTTAAATTGTAAAAATGTTTAACTATTTTTGTTAACAACTTTAATAAAGCTTTATGCTAGCCAAACTCCTACATGAATGGCAGACCTGTTTCCCCTTCTCGCCCTGCCTCATTGAGGTGAGGAGGGGCTTTTATTTTGCAGTGGGTAACTGTAAAACAATATGTTTGAGAGAGACTTTTGAACTGTCTGCACTTGATTGTATTTGCTCTCTGCATATGCTTGATTTGAATATCTGCTGGAAAACAAAGCTGTTGAGGATTTTATTTGAGAAGCTATGTAGTAACCTCTGAAATGTTTGGTAGTACTGTAGGATGGCTCTCACTAGAAAAGTACCTCCCTTAAAAACAAAAAACAACAGCAAAAGCAAATGGATCCTGTGTTATGCTGGTGATCAACTATCAGCCAACGGCTTAATATACTGATGTAATTAATGCTTCTAATTAGTAAATGATGTTACAGAAAACTGTTAGGGGTCCTCTAAAATAATTTAAGCCTACAAAATTTTATAAAACATGCTTTTAAAGGAAGATTGAAAAGCCATACTTCATTGTTCTTATTCTCTCGCCAAAAAGGGCCACATCAAAGCCCCCATAATGTTTCCAGGGTTTGTGGTTAAGACATTTATGCCCAGTCTCAATAGTTCTTGTTAATAAAAACTTGTTTTCCACTTGTAGTGTATGTAATTATACATTTAAGTGACGTATTGTTTCAAAAATAGTGCTTTAGTAAGACTCTAAACGCTGACCTTTCATCCTGAGGAACTGACTTCCCTTTGCTATTAATGATACTGTTTGTATTTGGCCAGGAAGGATTTTAAATCTGGACCTAGGATCAGTAGCAGGTAAATAGTACAGAGCCTATTTCACTCCTCCACATGTGTACTAGGGAATTTTACGATGTATGGTTTAAAAAACAATAAAGTAAATGCTGCTTTCATTCTGTACCAATAAAAATTTTGATAACTGTTGACTACCCATAACTGATATTTTTGTACTTGAGAACTGAGGATATACTGTGGAAGCACTGTTTTCTTGTGTACCATGAAATACATCAGTAATTGTTCAGTATTGTCTAAAACTTTTAGCTTATTAGTTGGAGACTTGAAGCAAATTGTCTACTTGTGCATGTCACTTTCAGAAAGTTGTCACGTCACTCATTTTATTAAATGTTAATATCTTTAAAAGGGAAAAAAAAAAAAAAAAAAGAAAAAGAAAAACACCTGGTGCTATTCAGACCTGAATACATGTGTCTCTGTTTTGGCGGTTTGACATGTGGCCATCAAGGAGTTGACAGAAATTACTGCAGTGCTTGAACCATACAATATCCTAATTCTTCCACATGAAAGCAAACAGCATGTTTAAGTTTGCTTTAAATTACTAGATTTGTAGTCATTGATATATTTTAATTATCCCCGTTTCATAATATAATACAGTATTTGTATTTAAAAATAGGAATTGGGAGTTTTGTGTTAATACTCTTATTTGTAGCCATATTTAGCATAAGAAACGGATTTTATAAGACTTTTTTTTTTTTTTCTTGAGCTGCATGATTATGAAAAGATGCTTTTTTGGTACTTTGAAAGATCTGAGGAGAGAAAGAAGAGTACTTAACTGTTTGGTTTGCCAAAATCAAAACAAAGCTTAAACAGTTTTTTTCTTATAGGTTTTTACATTCCTTCTTAACCTCTTTAGTGAAGAATAAATATCCCTCACTTAAATCCTCTGTTAAAGTAATTTTAATGTACTTGACATCAAATACCAGTATGTAATACACATGGAAATAAAGTTTAGTTCTGGCAGTGAAAATAATAGCCATTTGACTGTGTCTTAAAGTTGTGATGTTGGGCATCAGATTTCATTCCTGTGCTCTTTGTTGCCGAACACAGACTGGAGTATAGCTGTGCTGTCATTACAGTCCTCTGTAGGAGAGCGGCTCAGTTGGCTTGCATGCTGTTTGTGGTTAAGTGATTGAATTTGCAGTCAGCTCAGTTCTAGAGAAGAGAAGAGGGTGGGTTTTAGGGTGTGAGCACATCTGTGCTTCAGCATCTTGCGTGTTTGTGCTTAAAAATGAAGCACTTTGAATTGAATTTGATATAAGGAATTATCCTCTATTTATATTTCACATAATCCTTTCTCAAATAAAGATTCATTATTTAAATTTTACCTCTAACACTACTAAAAATGCTTGTTTAAAAGCAAATTAACCAAAGATGTTGCAGCCCTCAGTTCGCTTCAGTGTCTGTCAAAAAAAATGTCAGCTCTTCAACAGAGAGAACGTCTCATGTCCCTTTGGGCAGGATTTTCATAATTGGAAGAAGTTACACTTTTAACTCCTACATAACTTTAAATTGCAGAGGGTACCTTACAAACACAGACGCTGTTAGTATGGGTGTATAAGGCACCTAGTGTAAAGATTATTTACCATCATTTGTTGCTGGTCCGTTCAAGTCATACTGTAATGTAAAAAGGGGCTCCTGTAGCCTACAGTAATGGCCTTTTAGCACTTGAATTTAAGGTTTCTGTTACATTATCTTTACAGAGAACATGCACAGCCTAAGTGGTAGGCAGGCCTCTTCCTCCTCCTTCCCATGCTAGTAAAAAACTCCAGCTACAACACTCCAGCGTTTCTCACTCTAATCAGCCTGTGTGCAAGTTAAAAATTATTATTAACGGTGGGTGTGCGGTGGTAGGCTCTCAGATCATCACGCAAAGGAGTCTGCAGGGAAATTCCAGGCAAGGGACTCAGAAATGTGTCTCTTCCTATGTCCTCTAATTCCACTGTAATAAATAAAATAGTCTCTGTGCTGAGCTGCTCAAGGCAGGAACTGTGAGGATGCATTTGAGCAATAGTAATTGCATCTCTACCTGGTAACATATGGGGTTTTTTTGTCCATGAGAGCCCCATCAGGGTCCTGTAGGTGCGCACCTTCTCTGTGAAATCTGTAAGCGCTTGAGTGAAAGATGCTCCTCTTGTCTTAAGCCTGGTGGATAGGGGCACCTTATGTAGAGAGCTGCAGGCCTTCTGAATAACCTGGTGATCAGAAATAAGGAAATACTGAGATTAAAGATGATCTGTAAAGTCACACTTACTGAAATCACAGTTGTTAACCATGGATGTTATTTATGTTCATTTTTGTCCCTGTTTTACTAGTAGCACAGCTGACCTTGTTAATGATTTTAAAACACCCTTCACAGTTATCTCAAGATCATAGAATCATAGAATAGTTTGGGTTGGAAGGGACCTTTAAAGGTCATCTAGTCCAACCCCCCTGCTGTGGGCAGGGMCATCTTCAACTAGATCAGGTTGCTCAGAGCCCCGTCCAACCTGACCTTGAATGTTTCCAGGGATGGGGCATCTACCACCTCTCTGGGCAACCTGGTCCAGTGTTTCACCACCGTCAGCGTAAAAAATGTCTTCCTTCTATCTAGTCTAAATCTACCCTCTTTTGGTTTAAAGCCATTCCCCCTTGTCCTGTCGCAACAGGCCCTCTAAAAACTTTGTTGCCATTTTTCTTATAAGCCCCCTTTAAATACTGAAAGGCTGCAATAAGGTCTCCCCGAAGCCTTCTCTCCTCCAGGCTGAAGAACCCTAACTCTCTCAGCCTTTCTTCATAGGAGAAGTGTTCCATCCCCCAAGATGTTTGTTTTTAATTCATGGTAAGGGATGAAAAGCATTTAGCAATAGAGCATTTCCAAAATGTATTTTCCTGTGGCACAGTATTTTGTTGAAAGGTACCCTGATTTCTGCTGTAACATAATCCAGAACGATTCAAAGGATATGGGAGTGAAGTCAGCTGGATTTTTCTCAAGTAACATATTTTGTTCAATATCATTTCCTTACCAATCTGCATCTGAGTACTCCTAACTGCTTTTTGAATAGAACCTCTAGAATTTTCAATTTATGGTGAGGTTTCCTGGAATCAGAATTGCAGTGCTCTTGCCTGCCCCTGGCTGGAGCAGAGAGGTCTCTTAAGGACGGATATGGAGCCATCATGCCTCCAGCAATATTTTTACTTCCCTCTTATACAACTCTTCTGAGCAGAAGGGCAAGTTTGTTGTTTGTTTACCTTTGAGCCAAAAAATCAGAAAATTTGGGTTGTATAACTTCTTTTTTTCCAGCACTTCAGATTGTATCTAAATCAATTCAAGCTGTTTCTAGATCACTAAATATATTTACACAAGCATGCTCTGATTTATTAGTATGTGTAACTATTTACATTTTCTTATGCTTCATTGATTAATATTAGTCTATGAGATGTGAAGATCTGATTCTTTGTGGTTGTTCCTATGCTTGTGTCAAGTAAACGTATTGTATGTAGCCAGGTAATTATAAATCATTGAAAATGGCTTCAGAATTTTCTGTAATTACAGTATTTAAGAAATTCGAGTGGGTAGTTAAAGAATGCTTGGAAGGGTCTGAAGGCTGGATATTTTTACTTCTTTGTCACTAGTTTAGGTTATTAGTGTAGCTATTTAAAGCTTTCACATCAGCTCTTTTATACAAAAGGAGATGAGGAAAATTATTTTGTAATTTTTGTATTTATATCACCGAAAGATTAATAGAAGTAATACACTCTCACATCAGGTGAACTGTATGGATTCTAAACCTTTTCTCTTCTAAGGAAAAATGAAGAACATCAGTCTCAGACTTCCTTCCCTTTCCCACAAAAGGGGGAAGAAAAAAGCTGTTTTCTCCAAGCGTTTGGGATGTGGTTTCCTCAGCTTTCTGAGTATAAAGAGCAAGACTGGCACGCTCTTCCGTTCCAAGGAAGTTTTCCCTATTCCACAAGATGCTACCCTATTTTAAGCATAAGGGATTGCAGCTCGTTCTTGGATGTGTCAGAAGGATGACATACCCCAGCAATTTAAGAGGATAATCTCTGGGCGAAATGGCTTTGGGTAGAGATATGTCTGTAAGTCACAGAAAGGTCAGAGCATGACAACTAATCTCCCTCTGGTGAGGGTGCCTCCCTGTGATTTCTGTCTCAGCTGAGCAGGTTCAAGTCTATCCTATAATCTGCTGTGAAAACATTGAGGCTGTTCAACCAAAACAGAGTGTTGCCGTGTCCCTGTGATAACAAAGCAGTGGTCTGTTAATGTGCCCGAGTCTAACCTTAACCCATTTTTCAAGGTTTGTAGCTGCTTGTCAAGGCAAATGCCAGTGACAAACTTCGCTAAAGCTACTGTTCTTCCCACACACTCTGGTTTTTGCAGCCTCACCTCCAGCACTGTTGCTTGAAGACCCATCATTTGCTTTTACTGCAACTATAAATCTCCAGAAGATAAAAAGGAAGATTTCATCTCTGTACAAGGTTTTGCAATCTCTACACCTTCAGACAAAAGCAAATAGATTCACACAGTAAAGCCAAAGGAGAAAGCTGTCCCTTTGCTGCCTTTCATATCTTGAGTTGYGACCATGAAAATGTTAAAAGACACATGAGAGCTGGCACAACGAAGAGAATTTGTTCTCTTAAAAACTGGTTTCCTTATAAATGCCATCTACTGAAACACACACATATAATCTTTCTAGTAATTAATACAGTAGCTGAATACTCAAACACTTCAGCTTGGTTTCTGCAGGTGCTTCTTGACTCACCAGTCTCAGTCAGATTCCACGTGTGTTACACACAGTTAATCCCATCAGACTGCAGAGAGGCTGCACTGGCACACAGAATAGCAAGACAAAGTACTCAAGTATTGAGAGACCACAATGCTGGGTCTTGTGTCGGCTGTGAAAGTCCAGCGCTATATGAAATAACCTGTCCTGCTGCCATCCTGAACCCTGGAGTTAAAAAAGCATTTTTGGTGGGTTTGGTGAGCCTAATTCAGCTCCGGCTCTGCTTATAGCTGTGGAGAGCATTGCCACAGCTGTTTTGTTGTAAGAAAGCATGTATGTGTTCTATCCCTGGTCTATGTTTTACAGCCCGTACTAGATTAGGCAAGACCTGGACAGAGTTTCATTAGTTTCTTCCATGTTACAACGGGGTCCTGCCCAAAGGCGTTTTGAGACAAGAACCCATATGGTTATTGAATACGTGGTGTGCTGTAAACCAGCATGAGAAGAGGGAGTGACTTTGCAGGTTGTCATATGATTGTAAATAGTAATTCCTTCCCAAGGCAATTGATTAGACACAAATTCTGTCACTGAGATGGTTGTTACAACACTGCAGCAGGGGCAAGGGTATTGAGATGTGTGTTGGCTAAGGCTGCCTCTGGTTCTCTTCCAACTGACTTTCTTTATCCACTACTCTCTTAAAACACATGGAATTTGGAAAGCACCACTCTCATCAAGCAGCCATGTGTAATTTTCCTACAGTGAGGTAAAGCTCTGTGTTACAGTCTCTATTCTTGCCTAACATTTGAATTGCCTGGGGTATTTTTGTTTGTTTTTAGTGCTATTGAGCTTTGTACTGACATTTTTATGAAGCTATTTTTTATAACCCCAGGATTTTGTATTTAAGTGGTAGTAGATGAATCATAACACATCATTTCATATGTGAGGTTAGGATTATTTTTTCCTATATACATCAGTTTATGTTTATGCTGAATTTCATCTCCCATTTTAATTTGCAGTCACTGTGTTTCATAAGGTCCTTTTGCAATTCTTCACAATCAGCTCCCATCTTTATTAACGTGAGTAACTCAGCACCTCCAGCAAACTGTCACCTACTTACTCATCCTTCTCTAGATTGTTTAATAACATGTTGAGCAGCATGAGTTCCAGCACAGATCACTAAGTGGAGTTTCAAACTCTGTGAAAGCTGAGTATTTTTCCTACTCTGTTTTCTAGACTTTGATCAATGTTGTATCCATGTGAGGACCGCCTCTCATGTCTCAAAACTTCTTAGCTTCCTTCAAGACTTGATTAGAAACCTTGTTGAATGCCTTTTTGAAATTAAAGTAGGTTATGTTAAAAGGGTCTCCCTTATCCACACACCCATTGACTCCTTCAAAGGACTTCAAAGAAAGTGGCTTTCTCTTGCACGTGTCATGCGRAGTCTTTCCCAGGAGCTTAAATTTGTTCCTACCACTGTGATTTCAAAGTTAAGTTTGTACACCTTCAGCGTCCAGCCCCTTGGTTTTTCTATGCCTTTGTCCGCAAGATCAAAAGTCTTTTGAAAATTTGGAAAATCTGACTCCAGACAACTCAGGGAATTTGTGAAACTGATCCTTGTTCTCCTGCTGTCTTTGCCGTGTTGCAATACAGTTCTCGGTGGCGACCGGCACAATGCTGACAAGATTCTGCAATTTTATTCATGTGTTGACAGTCACCTATTTCAGTGGAGTACCTTGGGATAAGAACAACGGCTAGCCATTAGGACAAATCTATTCTTCAGGCTTGAATTAAAGAGGGACAGTTACTAAGTGACAGACCAACTTGTGGGAGGCTTGTCACCTGGTGATGCTTCCCAGGGACTCGCATGAGCAGGAAAGCTGGGTGTTATAAAAGAGACAGCCTCACCAGCCGCTTCACAAGAAATTTGATCKGAACTAGAGGCAGAGAGAACCTAGTTTGCACAGTGCTCGCCCTTGGACTCCAAAAAAGTTCATGTACTCAACAAGGGACTCTGGGCTAAATCAGATTTCAGAGTACTTGGGAAACTGAGGCTAGAAAATGCACGTAGCCCTGTTGATTGTTTTGTCTAAATATCTGTCTTATGCTATCTGAGTAAAGAGCCATTCATTTTAGACCCCCGTGCAAGGCTCTGTGGCCATGTCTCATGTCCTGAAAAAATACATATATACACCTGGTCATCTCTATACTTGAAACGAGGGTATATTGAAACTACTGAGGTGCCTCTGGCATATTTGCTGGGCATGAAGTGACCACCGGCAGTTAGTCTTTTACATATACTGTACTGACTGTACAGGGATCACATAAATATAAGTATATACACATATATATTTTACACAYGCAAACATGCAATCTATCGATATAGGAATAGACAGATGTATATAGGGACATATATATTCTATCTATAGAAGGAAATGTCCATAAAGACTAAAGACATTCTAATAGTGATCTTTCATGGGCTATGGTCTTTCACAAACTCCGCGTACAGGGATCCTTGCCCTATTTCTTCCTGATAGCTTCATTTTGTATTGAAAGGGTTGTGTAAGCAGCCTTTTCAGCTACCACCTGACTGGCAGCTTATGCTGAAATGATCATCTATGATTACTCCTAAATCTGTCTCTGAATTACTGCTTGCCAAGACAGTCTGCATGTCTGTCTCTGGTGTTGTGTAAGTTGGGATTTAGCTACCTGCCAGTGGGTGTCATGGGACTGTGACCAGGCAAGTCAGGTTTGCATAACAGTAACCTGTCTTTGTCCCTCTTTATTACCCTCCAATTTACATGTCTTCCACAGACTTTATCAGCAGAAGTTTTATGTCAGTCTAGTTCACCAGTGAACAAACTGAACTGAGGCAAAAAGACCCCAGCCCTTTGGCATCACTGCTAAACATGGTCGTGCTTATTGGTGGCTCCCAATGATCAATATTTTGAGATCCAGTTTTTAATCCACATAGTTAATGACCTGGTAATTCCATATTGCACAAGTTTTTAAAAATAAATAGTGCTGTAGTAATGCCTTGGAGGAATTAACATTGCATTACGATGGTTTTCTTTACTCAGCAGACCTGCAAGCCCATCATTAAAAAGACACCAGCCCTATTTAGTTCCCTTTGTCACTACTAGCCAGTAAAGTGCCCTGAACTGAAAGGTTATAGACGATCTACTTCTTCATGCAGGATCTCCTTCTCCCTTTAGCTTTGAGCAGGAAGTGCTGCTGGCCAAATCCTGGTTTCTACTGCAATTCCTAATGACGAAAGGATATACCTTTAGGTAAGGAATGTGCTGGGAGTATTTGGCTGGAGAAAACACAGCCCTGGGGGAGAAGTGGGACCTGTGTGTTAGCTAGGTAAAGTCACATGAGAGGCGGGGACCATCACCTTGGGGACTGTCCTGCCCAGCACAGCCCAGACCTGGCAGCTTGTCCGTCCCTGTGCAATTGTCTGTGTTGGACCAAACTTGCTGAGCCACAGGACCGGGGCTCCAGCTGAGCTGCAATGGGGCTCCTGGGCCGGGGGCTGGGGGCGAGGGGAGGTCCCAGGTGAGGCAGGTCAGGGCGCTTGCAGGCACTCGGTGCCCAGACAGAACCAGCAGATGATCATGCAGCTTGCAGCTATATTTCTATGAAATGAAAACCCATGTACTTTGATGATAAAAAAGGTGGAAGATAGCTGTGGTGGACCTAAATCTAGTTGACGATATGTCCCCAACACGCTGCTCCAGCAATATTTAAAAGCTTCTGAAATGAACACAAATGTAGTGTTCATCCATGTTTATGTGCCAAAAGTCACCACAAAACAGTGAGCAATGCTGATGAGGTAGGAAAAAACAGTAAAGGAACAACATTTTTAAGGGAGAGCACAACTTCTTGAGATACACACAGTCCAGGGCAAGCCAGTGATACCYGCTTTCTGGTGGGAAGGGCAGCCAGCCCCCAGTCCCTGTTATGCCAGTGGTAGTCATACACACAAGAGGGCCCAGGTGGTTTTTTGTCAGCGCTGATTTCCTGAAGATAATGCACACATGGCCATAGAAGAATGAGTCTGGGGTCTGTTTCCCTTTCAAGGAAAGCCAGCAATGCCATCATCCAAGCTTAGGAATTTTGTTTGAAGGGGATGCAGGGCTCTGGGGTGTTGGGATGCTGTGGGCACAGGGGTGGGATAGCCACTGTCAGTAACGGGACCACCCAGCAGGCGAGGTGGTGTGCTGCGTCTGACCAACACTGGGCTTTCCAGCAGAACAGGTCTCCACAAGGGTCTGGAGAAGAAAGTCCTGGCCTTTCCCAAGCTTGCGGGTGCCAGGTAACTGCACAGAGAGCAGGTCTTCTGTGAAGGGAGGAGCTCAAAGACTGAACTGCTTCAGCCAGGACTTGACAACCCACAGTGGCTCAACAGACCTCTCTGGGAGAGGAACCTGTGCATTTTTAGAGCAGCTCAGACAMAAATATGTGCTGTATTTTGGGATTTGGGACTATCTATAGTGCAACAGAGATAATACACCATAATACACCTCCCAGAGCTTGCCCTGGTTGCCTCCCTGGGTTCTTCCAGCCCTGCTTGCTCGCTGGGAGCCAGGAGTTTTCATCTTCTACAGAAGTACTCACACACCCACTGCAGCCTCAACGTGCAGTTCCCTGGGGGCTGTGAGATCCCCCGTGGGGTAGCAGAGGGCTCTGCCTGGTGTGGTTTCCACCTCTGCAGGACAGTCACTGACATGGAGCAACCCCACGGTCTCCTTCCTCGTCCTCTACCCTCTGGTGCAGCTGCCACGCTGTCCTCCCAGCCCCCGGGGCCAGTGGCCCTGGGCAGCAGCGTCCAAAGCTGGGGCCAGGGAGGCCAGAGAGGCCACTGTGGTGTTAATGTCTCCAGAGTGAACATATGGCTGATGGCAGGATGAAATTTGAACTGCTGAGTTAGATAAAACACAGGTCTGGATCAGAGAAGTATAATGTCAAGAAGAAGGTGGGGAGTAACCGGCCAGCAAACCAACCGAGGGCTAAGAGGAAACTCCCCTCAAACGCCCAGCATACCCTGGGGAAAAAAAAAGGATTTTGTATGAAGTGCGTTTTCCTCTTGCACATTGTTCCTGCTCAGTTAGGCGTGAGCAGGGATGGGCAATCATTATTTAGCATGCAAGGTGCTTCCCACCAGGCCGAGCATTCCATGTGAGGTGCATGTGTGTTTCAAAACTGAGTTCCAGGTCAGCCTGACTGCAAGCTGGGTGAGAGCAAAGTCGTACAGACCAAGGGAGTCCATAGGGAAATGGCTGCTCCGAGGACACCAGATCCCTCTGTCTGCATCTAAGAAAAGCCAGAGGGACAGGCACTGCTGCGGGCATCCTGTTAAGCACAGGCCAGGACTGTATAGCTTTCACTAGTGACCTTTCAGCTTCTAAAATCTTGGCTGTACCTTGCTAAAACACACTTTGCCTTTGCTATCACACCTGTCCAAGTGGAGGTGGGAGGGAAGGAACTGAACTGGAGCCAGCTGAGCACACTTCGAGCATGCTGCTTCCCTGAAGATGCCAAGCCAAAGSCAAGCAACATGTCCAGGCCGTCCTGGGCTCTGCAGCGAGTCCTCTCCATCAGCAGTTGCTGCCTGGATGCTGCTCTCAGGAGCGATGTGCACGAGCGAGGAGCAGCCCCTAGAGCAACTCCACTCCTGGCTCCAGGTAAGTCGTAAAGGTGAGTGAGCAGCCTCAGGTCAAAACTACATCAGGTCTTCAGGCAGCATCAAGACCTTTGACCAGAAGCTTGGTCAAAACCACTGCAGCTGCCTCGTGTCTGTATAGGGATTATTCCCCCTGGGGACGACAGGGTGTGAGGTTTTTCTCTCCTGTTGGTGCAGCCTTGGGACAGGGCACCCCTGGGTGATGGGCAGGTGTTGGCAGAGCCAGGGGCCCACCTGAGATGCGCTGTACTCCTGCCTCATTCATTGGCGCTTCCTTCTGAATAAGATCCTCTCTAACAGGCTCGGTGTCAGCTCGGTGCCGGTCAGGAAAGGGCAGCAGGCAACACCAGAAAGGAAAAATGATTTTCAAAGTGGAAGAATCCAGGATTCTCTGATGCCTCTCCTCTGCCGGGTGAATAACAAACCACCCGGCCACAGTGTTTGTAACTAGACTCTGCTCCGTATTTTTAGCAACTGATCTATGAGATCATTTTGCTATTTTCAGTTGTTTGTGACTGGGACTTTTCTGCTGGGAACATGCTGAGTGGGAAGGAGCACATACCCTGAGCTTCCAGTGAGGGGCTGAGCAGTACCCTGTAAATGATACTCATTTTCTGAGCAGTTTACCTCCCCAGAGCATCAGCAGTCCAGGGCATCAACAACAGTTTTGGAAATGCCCTGCAGGTTGTTCCTCCAAGACGCAAGAGAATAAGCATGTACCCAGGAAAAGTCCAGACAGTCTTCATTAAACTGACCTGACCGCTTCCTTGGGCAGGCAGAGTCTGTCTGTAAGCCTGGATGTCATCTCCTGTGGCCCATTCGCAAGCAACCACCGTCTTGCTTAAAGCAAGAAATACAATTCCCACACACCTTTCGGTGACTCCGTGGTTTCAGTGTGAAGGGTCTCACAGCGGATCATATATGCTGCGTCTCCTACACCATTCCCAGCGTTAACACGGTGCTTGCTGCAAACTCCTACGTCTGGCAGCTGGGCACCGTTAGCAGGCACTGCCCTCCGAAAGGGGCAGCTTGGTCGTCTCCCGCTTGCCTGCTCCTYTCCTGCTTGCCCTGCTGCATTACACGCAAGGTGCCTTACATCATCTCTTATCTCAAAGCACAAAGAGACCCTGACCCCTCATAAATGAATAAAGAAGCAATAATTAATTGACAGTGATAAGCCACAGCTATAACTTCACATCAAGCCTGCAGAATTACCTGCAGGATTCCCCTAATGCCGCCCGGGCTGTGCTAAAACTGCGGCTTCCTTCGTCTACGCCAGAATTTAACATTCATTAAACAGAGACAACCTCCTGCAACCCAGGGCAAGGCTCAGAAGAGACGAGTTACTTGGGCTGTCTGTAAGTGGCTTGGCCTCGGCAGCGCAGGGGCTGGGACACAGGGCTGCCGGGTGGGCGAGCGCTGCTGACCTTTAGGACCTTGTCAGAACAGCAGAGTTTCCAGCCAGGATGAAATTCTGGCTCTGGAAAACCGAGGGTAAATCCGGGGGCAGGAGAGCTTGATTTCGTCTGAGCAGACCCCCAAGTTCAAGGTAAGCTGTGGGATTTTTGCATATTGGGAGCCTTGGCAGGGCTCCGCCGACCGAAGCACAGCCACCGACCCTGCACGGAGCTGCGGGACACTGGAGCTCCTCGCAGCCTGACGGCCGATGACGACCTCTGCACGCCAGCGAGCGCGAGATGTCTCAGCCGTGGGACTTCAGCGTTTCCACAGCTTCAGGTTCACCCGCTCAGCTGCAGAAGTTTTAAGCTACTTACTTACTTTTTCTATGGTGCTTTGAATGTATAAAGTGCTTATAGAAGTACAAAATGGCACTTCTACTACCGAAAGGGGAATGTTTATCTATTTTTATTTCCTTTCGAGTTAGAGGAGGAGAGTGGAAGAAAATATGAGCTTGCTTTCTCCAAGAAAACAAACTGACCTTTGAGTGTTATGAAAGACTTTATACAATAATTTGGGCAAAGAGAACTGGAATTTCTCCTGTGAAGCATATTTTTCCTTAAAAAATGCCAGTTTGCTGAAATCAGAACAGTTTGCAGAAAGGCTTGGTTTCAGTGAATCTGTCCATTTGATAGCTGGTTAGAAAAGTTTTGGAACTGCTGAAATGCTGAGTTTGTCAGCATAGCTCTTCAAATATGAAGTTTATCTACAGTTGGGAGTTAAAAAAATAGAATTAGAATTTTTAAAAAGTAGAAAAAATAAATAATAATTAAAAAAAATAATTGAAATAAAAATTAAGTATTTTTGCATCATTTAAAACCAAAATGTTTAAACTGTCCTAATCCAAAACACATTGTAATCATCAGTTCACAACAGCTTTGAAATTTGGATTTCTGGGGAGTGGAAAGTTCCCCCCTCCCAGGAGGAGACTGGTAGGCAGCCCTGGCAGGAAAGCTGCAGGGTAGGTGGGTACCGGGGGAGTGAGGCTTCAGACCTGTGCTCTAGAATAAACTGCCGACCTTGTGCAATGGCATCACTTTCTTTGCAAGTATCTCTTCTGAAATGGGCTCGAATAACTCCCTGACAGCGGCTATGACCATGGTCATGCAAAGCATGAACTCTGCGTTTGGACAGGTTAGCATGCAGCTGTTACCTCCCCTGAAGACCTGCACACAAAATAAATATATCTAGTACACTGATGCAAAAATAATGTCCGTTAGAAATCGGGAAGTCCCTTCTGCCTCATGACTATTTTCTCCCAGCAGCTCGGAGGTGGGGGACAGCCACTGCATGGTTTCCCTGAACCTGCATGCGGGGCGGGGAGGGCTGGGGCGATGCTGAGTTGCCCTTATTTGTACTTGTTTTACTGATCTGCCCCTATTTGATTTAGATTTGTTTTCAGTTTTCAGAATAGCGCAGGTTCAAAGCAACAGGTGAAGCATTTCTGTCTCTCTCCCTCTTCACCAAAGGCAGTGCAAGATGTCTAATGAAAAAAAAAGAACAAACATTAAGCTAAAGGCACATGTTGGTCTTGCTAACCAACACTAACTAACCTTAGAAGGCTTATTACTGTTTTGCTGCTGCTTTTTACCCCCCAAAAGGAAGTATTCTGGGCTGGAACTATTGTGAGGCATGTTTAGAGCAAGATAAAGGTCCAGTCAAGATCCTGCCCTCTGTTAAAGGTATTTTTGTCCAGGAAATATGTTGGGAATAATTGGTGCRTGGGGGAAACCAAAGGAAATAATTAAAAATAGGTGAGTAAACTGTCTTTGGTTTTCCCTTTTTTTTCTCCTCTGCTTTCTGCACCAGAGAAAGCACACAAAACCAATTACATTCATTCTAATTTTGGAAAAAGTGGGATTTTTAAGGCCAAAACAAAAAAGGAAGCCTTCATCCTGGAATAACACTCTCCAGGGCCTGCACTGGCAAGGTACTAATGCACTTCCCAGCTGGGTGAAATGATGCTGCCTTTGGCCTTATGCCCTATGGCACACCAAAGGCATGAAACTATGGCTCATTGCAGATATCTTTTATTGTGGCTTAGGGCCAAAAAGGCAACAATAATGACTCATATTTGCACAGCATGTTTCATAATCCACTGGGGTTGCAACCAAGCGGGTTGTGTGCAGCTGTGCCCTTCTCATTTAAATTCCTAAGTACCAAATCAATGTGCTGGTTTGCGGTTGTTAAAGAAGACACTAAGTGGCCTGTCTTTCCTCCTCATTGCTTGATAATGCATCCTGCTGCAAGTCCTCCTGAGAGCGGCTGCTCTTGATTTTTATCCTAGGACTGAAACAACATTTTAATACTAGGCAGTGTATAATCAGTGCAAACCTGCCCTTGCTCAGGTCCCCAGCTGGAGCAAGAGATGTATCTGTTTGAAACCCAGAAAGACAAAACCATGCCCTCTCTCAGTTGATCATCTCCGAACTGCTCTCCCTGGCAGCTGGGCATGAGGCTCCTTCATGTGGAATTAATGTCTGCTCTTCAAAAAATCACCCATCGCTTTTTTTTTTGCCTGCTTGCTGCTTAGCCTACCATTTTCCTGAATAGCCAGGAATAAAGTGGCATTGTGGGTTTTTTTAAGTTCACAGAGCTATGTGTGATTAACAATAGCCAAGAATCAAAAGCATTATGCTTAAACATGTCTAATAAATATAATGGAGAGAGAGAGAAGTCTGAAGGCTTTTCTACATCTGAAACAAATAAAATATTAAAAAATTCACTGCCATAAGTCATAAAAAATTCACTGCCATAAAAACATAAGTTTTTATACCCTGGAGCTTTTGGAGTAAACCCAGTCCAAACCCAAAGAGCGTCAACCAGGGATGCCTTTAATAAACATTTAATTAATCAATCATTGGATCATGCAGTTCCTAATTCACTTCTAGTAGGCATTTTGCCTGGTAATTAGTTTATCTATACACCGAGCTCACACCAAAGCCCAGTGTCCTCCTCCTGCTGGGAGATACTGCTGGTGGACACCCGTCAACTGTCTCCATAGCCCCTGGTACAGCCGCGCTGGCTCGGCATCCAGAGCTTAGCTCAGAGAGTCACCCAAAACCACAGTGCCCAAACAGCCAGATCGGGCGGGTGCCTGTACCTGTGCCCAGGGCTTGGGGGGTGGCTGGGGATCCAAAGTCCCTCACAGTGGGCAAAGAGGGATGTGTCATCCCACCGAGACCTCGGGTGATGCAGCGGCTTCCCTCATCACCTGGGATTTCATTGGCGATAGGGAGTCTCTGTCTCCCAGCTCCTGCTGGCACTGTCCTTGGGAGTTGCAGGGGGAGGATTCGGCTGGGCTGCTGGAGGCTTATCCTCACCCTCCAGGAGCCACAAAGCTCCCAAGGCAACCAGTGGGGTGGTGGGAGGGGTGAAACCCGGACCATGGGCACCCCAGCTTGGGCCTGGGGGCCCCACAGCCACCTGCAGTGTGCTGGCAGGAGCCCAGAGGAGCAGAGCAGCCTGAATAATGTCAATTTGTAGCCCAAAATAATGCCATTGAACCCGAGTCAATGTCAACTTTTGTTCTACGTGTTTATGGGTTGTCCTGCCCACCTCCGGTATGGAAGAAATAATAACAGTTGTACACTAGGCTGACGTGGTCCCTTCAGGCTCGGGCTTCACTGTGCTAGGCGGGAAGCCCAGCCCGGCTCCTGCCCAGTGGCCACCACAGCACCCAGTCTGGGAGATGAGCCTGACCTCAGCTCTGCAGAGCATCACCTGCCTCCTGGGATGTCTAGCGCAGTCCTACATCCAGCCCATGCTATAGCCCCAGTTCAAATAGCAATAGTATGAAATTGTATTTTATTTAACTCGGTTTTGCTTTCTATAAAAACATGGTAAGAAAGTTCATTTCAGCAACTGAAGTGGGGGAATCCATTAAATAACTATTCCTGTCAGGCTTTCTGAACTCCTCTGTTGTTAGATGGAACTGGATTCGTTTGAGGACTATCTTTATTTTGACTATCTATTTAGAATATTTATTTTGACAACCAGACTAGTATAAAAAATGCTGCCTTGACTCCAGACCCAACCTAGCAGCTTTGAGGCTGATCTGCTTCAGGTTTCTGAGACTGGAAACCAGTGCTGGGCTTGCAGAGGGTGCTCATAGAATGATAGAATCATTAAGGTTGGAGAAGACCTCTAAGATCATCGAGTCCAACCGTCAACCCAACACCACCATGCCCACTAAACCATGTCCCTAAGCGCCTCATCTACATGTCTTTTAAATACTTCCGGAGATGGTGACTCCACCACTTCCCTGGGCAGCCTGTTCCAATGTTTAACCACTCTTTCAGTAAAGAAATTTTTCCTAATGTCCAATCTAAACCTTCCCTGGCACAACTTGAGGCCATTTCCTCTCATCCTATCTCTAGTTACTTGGGAGAAGAGACCGATACCACCTCGCTACAACCTCCTTTCAGGTAGTTGTAGAGTGCGATAAGGTCTCCCCTCAGCCTCCTCTTCTCCAGGCTAAACAGTCCCAGTTCCCTCAGCCGCTCCTCATAAGACTTGTGCTCTAGA
>JAYKAV010003360.1:154973-265475 GCA_035582835.1 Phoebastria nigripes
GCATTCGAGGTGCGGCCTCACCAGTGCCGAGTACAGGGGCACGATCACTTCCCTACTCCTGCTGGCCACACTATTTCTGATACAGGCCAGGATGCCGTTGGCCTTCTTGGGCACCTGGGCACACTGCCGGCTCATGTTCAGCCGGCTGTCAACCAGCACCCCCAGGTCCTTTTCCGCCGGGCAGCTTTCCAGCCACTCTTCCCCAAGCCTGTAGCGTTGCCTGGGGTTGTTGTGGCCAAAGTGCAGGACCCGGCAYTTGGCCTTGTTGAATCTCATACACTTGGCCTCAGCCCATCGATCCAGCCTGTCCAGGTCCCTCTGCAGAGCCTTCCTACCCTCGAGCAGATCAAGACACCCGCCCAACTTGGTGTCGTCTGCAAACTTACTGAGGGAACACTCAATCCCCTCTTCCAGATCATTGATGAAGGTATTGAACAAGACCGGCCCCAAAACGGAGCCCTGGGGGACACCGCTCGTGACTGGCCACCAACCGGATTTAACTCCATTCACCACAACWCTCTGGGCCCGGCCATCCAGCCAGTTTTTTACCCAGCCTGTCTAAGCCGTGAGCCGCCAGCTTCTCTAGGAGAATGGTGTGGGAGACAGTGTCAAAGGCTTTACTGAAGTCCACGTAGACCACATCCACAGCCTTTCCCTCATCCACTAGGCAGGTCACCTGGTCATAGAAGGAGATCAGGTTGGTCAAGCAGCTGCAGCCCCATGGCATAGGCACAGTGTATCACACCTAGCTCTGCCTCTTGACCATAATGCTGCCTGAGCAGGGGCTGTGCCCCTTCCCTGCCTGCTTGGTTTTTTGGGGCATTTTCTCTCGGTAGGTCTATGAGGCCTTCTACAGGGAAATACTTTGTAACATCCACTAATCATAAAAGAAATTAGGTAGAAACCCACATAGGAACCCTCTAGTTAGGATCTAGAAGTGCATCTTGCCAAGAGCCAGAGTTGACATCTCCTGGAGCAAAAGACTGGGTTTGTCCTTCTCAAAGGACAGCAAAATATGAGGATGTCCCCACCAGTGCAATCCTGAGTCTGTGCTGCACCTCTGCAGTGAAGCCTTCATGCTCAGCAGTGGGTTCGCTCTCAGGCTGGCGTTGATTCCTGGGGCTGGGACCTGCTGGAGTAATCCCATGTGCACAACAACACATACATGTCTTTTGACATAAGGGTGACAAATGAATGCTTTCACGGCTGGGTTGAGCAGTATGTTGGAGCAAGGTTGCTTGTCTGACTTGGCACTATGGGATGGGATTGTGCACTGCAGGAGAAGTCAGTATCAATCAATCTCAGCGTTTTTAGCTCCAGCCTCAGTTATGTGAAGGGCCATCTCATTCTGTGAGCACTTTCCCCACATCCCATTATGGTCCAAGCAGGTTTCTTACCTGCCTCCTCACTCTTGTGCTGGGGCACTTGTAAGCGGGAGGGTAGGGGATGGTATCTCCCTCCCTCTGTGTTCCCAGGCTGGGTAACTTGTCCCCAGCTGACAGCCAGCTGGCAGGGACACTGCCATCACCATCCTTACCATGGGGTTCCCCTGGAGAGCATGTGGCAGCACAAATGACTGCACAGCAAGTGCACAAGACAGTCCCTGCATCGTGCACGTCACCATGTCATTTGTCACTGCTGCTGCAGTGCAACCACTGGTCTCTCACTGATCGCGTTTTTTTTCATGAAAGTAGATGGACTTCAAAGTCCCAGAGGAGTGATTTCAGGCAGGGGAAGGTCAATGTGTAGCTCAGTCTTGCTGGGCAACTTCATACTGCTGAGGCTAAGCTGAATTTGATAGTGGTTAGTTAGAAATGTGTGGATGTGCCTCTGCTCCAGGAGACACATGTCCACCAACCCAGGTAGTCACTGGCTACGACCTATCCTGTCTGCAAGAGGATGCAGGCAAATTTTCCATGGCTGGACTGAGTGGCGGGATGCATGCTTGTGGTGGCCACAGTCGCAGGGAGGGATTTCATGAAGCTCCCAGTGCTGGCAGGGAGCTGCCAGGACAAGTCCGGGGGTTGTGGCAGCCTCCTGGAAAACAAGCCAGCATGGGTTGGCCACTGCCCATAAATCCAGCGAGGCCACTGTGGCATGTATGGGCTTAATGTGGAAGGGCAGGTATGGCTGGGAGGGATTCAAGGAAAGGAGAAGGAGATACCATGTAGACAAACAGGAACAAATAGGATTTTTTTTCAAGGAAAGACCTACTTTTTAAACAAGAATAGGAAACCCTGGAGGAGCTGGGGATGCTGCTGCTGCTGCTTCATCCTTTGCTTCCATGAGCAAGGCAGGGAACTGCAAAGCAGTTGCCGAACAAACCCCAGGGAGTGTGAGTCCAAGGCACGTGGCAGCTACAGAGGCACGGTCTCAGCCCCAAGGCTTTGTCCTCCTGGGCCTGAAAACCCCCAGGGTGGCTGTGCCTGACTCTGGTCTCATATAAATCACTATAAATAAGACATAGGTCCCGTTCAGTCAGCAGATGCACATTACTGCCGTCTGTACCTCACTGTTCAGTCTCTCGTGTGCCATTTCCCAAGGAATGCCCAACTCTTTGGTGCAGGTCTCCTTTTCCACACATTTTAAAGAAGGTGAATTAACCTGAGCCTGTTAATATATCCACCAAGTTGAAACATTTTCAGGTAAAACATAGAGCTCAGGTTGATAATTACAACTGGAAACGTTACTAGAGCAAAACGTAGCATCTGGAAACAAAACAGCTGGGGATGCACACGAGGCTATTGAGCTGGTTTGATGGGGAGCATTGGTTTTCCTCTACAGTCAATTGCTGCCACACAACTTTGCAACTACTCTCTGCTCCCACTTTGTTCAAAAGTTAAAAATGGCCTGCAGTGCTGAAGAAAGGGTTGATGAAACAATAGCTCTTTTTGTCTTTTCTTTTCTCAGCAGCACAGGGAGAGCAAATTGTGAGGGAAAAAAGGAAGAAACAAACACATATCTGCCAAGATGATGTTCGTCCTTTTTGCCAGGGGGCTGAGCAGAGAGCATAGCATCTTTCTCAGAGGAATCATGACAACTGCAGTGAAAATTACAACTGAGCCAACTCTGGTGCCAGGAAATCCTAAGTTTTCCTACATGAAATGACCAGAGAAGACTTTTTGGTCACTGAAGACTATTACCCTCTTCCCCAACGGCAGCACAGGAGTTAAGAGTGCAAGCAGCTGCCCTCAAGTGACAGGACTATAAATCTCTGTCTCAAGGGCAATGGAAATGAAACTGCCTCAAGTGCTATTGGAAAATCCCTCCTTGTTTCTTCCTGGGTTCAACCAAACAGAATTAAATCACTATTTTTTCCTTACGCAGGGCTGTTCATCTTGTAGATAAAGGAAGATAAATGTACAATCGTCCACCTCTGGCAGCTTGTGTGGTTGATGCTCTGTGCACAGGGGCTGTAGAAAGCCACCTTCCAGAGTGAGGTGATGACTCATCCGTACAGGAATCAGGCCCTATTTTTGTTGAACTTAGTTTTTTAATTTCAGCTAGGGAAGATCCAACATCAACATTGCTGTCATAGCAGCTGCACAAGGAAATAAGTGATTTCCTGTCTGAGCATGTTCCATCACTCAGCATTTTATTTTTGTGCTAAACCACAACCAGGCATGTCACCCCACCCTGCGCTTGGGCACTCTACCCCATCCCCTGCCACCAGAATGGCACTGGGAAAACATCACGGAGGCAAAATGTGCCACAAAATGCCCCCTCAGTACTTGTGCCAAATGCCTTCCCCAGAAACGTGCTGCCGACCAGAGTTTTCTGGACTTTCGGAGTAGCCAAGGGCTCTTCTTGCAGCATATGCCCCTTCCTCCCAGAGCTGTCAACCTAAATGGGGACAAGAAATGCAATCCTCAGCACAACCTTCAGTCTGAACTTGCTCTAGAACCCAGAAGAAAACGAAACCCTCTATCTGGCTGTGCAAATAATGGAGAAAAAACCCAAACATTGACAAACCTCTTATTGCTTTTCCTTTCCTTAGTAATAATCCTTATAATAAGACAAAAGAGCTAACTTGCTTCCTAAGAGAAGTAGGTTCTGCTTGGGTGCGGTGCCACTGATGTCCATGAGAGGGCTATCGGCAAGGGCATTTGGGTGTTTTACCCTAACACAGAAATACAGAAAACACACTGCCAGCTGATTGCAAAATTCATAGGCACCCCTGCTCCCTCGCAAGCTTTTGCACAAGCTCTGGCTCAAACCAATGTGCCCTTGCACCGGCTGGAGCAGGAGGCAGCAGCTGGGTGCAATGTGACCTCCTCTGCCCAAAGCAGCTCTTGCAGCAACGAAATCATTAATGACTTCACAGCAGTGTGGGGCAGTTCTGGAGGCTCTGCTGCCTCCAGCCCTGGCTCCCCACAGGCTCCTGGACAATCTTCTGCATTGTCAGAGTGTCTGAGATGAGTCCCATGCCAAGGACTGATTTTCTTAATATGGCGGTTGAAATAAACCACATTTTATTCACACATAGCTGAAAGATTTCGTTGGATCCAAAATGACATGTTCTGTGTCTGATCAGGTTTGAATCCATTCTCATTATTAAATAAGGCAAATTTCAGAATAAAACATGGTTTCAAAATGAAAAATTATGACATTTTAATTGAAAACATGTAAAAATGAAATCTTATTTCTATACATGTATATTTTATATATATATGTAACATATTAATCAAAATATTTCATATCTTCTTCGTCTCTGTATATCATACCATTACCTTCATCCAAAAGATACTTTCTGAATTAGATACAATTTTTGGTCAACACAAAATCAAATAATTGGTTTGGGGAATAAGCCATCTATCAGAAAGAAAAAAAAAGATGAACCAAACCCCAAACCCTTTTCTAGTTCTGAGATTTTGCTTCCACTCACTTTTGCAGTCACCAGTAGAGCTGTTGGCTCTTCTGAATGCACCTTGAGTGAAATTCAATCCAGTCTTGAGGTCAACATGAATGTCAGCATTGCCTAGATGGACAGGTCCTACTTGAGAGGTATGTGATCTATAGACTTGTGCTGGTTCATTGCACAGGGCTGAATGTGACCTTTAGATTGCTCCTTCAGCTCATCTGAGACTTTGTACATTATCTTTGGGACATTAAGCACGGCAGGATGAGCTCTCCAGGGAAATTCTGCAGTGTTGCCAGCACTCTGATGGCTGGTCCCGTGGGACGCAATGTACTTCTTCTATCTCCAGCTTCTGGAGTCATATGATTATGTGAGGATCTCAACTTTCATGACAATGAAAAGTAGGTTTCTAGTCATTGAGACTGCAGAGAAAAGCTGGCAAATGTCACCTCCTAAAGGTAAAGGATCAGAAGACAAATGAAAAGGAATCTCAGCTATATCAAGAGCCTGATTTTTAAGCTAACTGCGTGGCTTAAAAACAGCATGGTTTTGAGGACCAACTATTAACTTTCGAATACTTGGAATAAGAAATAATACCATGAAATTCTTGAAGAGAGAAAAAATTGCTCCTTGCTTTTTTCTTCTTCTCTCCCTGCCCTTCTTACTTCTTTTCTAAGGCTCTAGCCTATTGCTTACGCTCCTTGATGCTTCTCAGTGCAGAGATGCCATTGGAGGAGGAGGCTGTTAACCAGGCAGATGGAGTGTGAGTACTGGGAATTTTCCAGGGTTACAAAATGTTTTCCTTGCATCTGCCAAAGCTAACGGCAGCAGTCACTGAACACGTGCCACTGGAAAATCACAAGCGGGCTGGCTGCCAAGTATGCAGAGCTCTTTGGACAGAGGCATGTCAGGGTCTTGTGAGTGTGAAAGGACATTGCCGAATCTGAGCCAGCAAGGCAGCGCTCCAGGCTGGCCTCAGGCACGTGACAGCCCACGACTGCGTTCCCAGCCAGGAGGGCTGGGGCTGAGCCAGGCGCTGCCCGCAGATCTGTACTGCGAGCTGCTGGGCTTCGTGTTGAAGCGAGCCTTGTGCGAGGACTGTCCGCTTGCCATCAGAAGAGCACATTTATTTTTAATGGAACAGTTGAAGTGGAAGTAAAGTGGTCAGCATGGAATAAACAATCTCAGCTAATGGCTTGCTGACATTCAATCACAGTTCAGCGGGGACATCTCCAGCACCCCTTGAATCTTGTGCCAAGCCGTTAAACCCCTCTCACTTGGCAATGGGCATTTGCCAAAAAAAGGCTAAAAAGAAAGCTACTGAGGAATTAGTCTACTGTGAGCATGTGAAGAGGAGTGTCGCCAGTGTGGCATGGGGAATTTTAAATTTATACTGCCCACATATGTCCATACTAGATCAGACCTGGAGCCTGTCTGACTCTACAGTCTGTTCTCCGGCAGTGCCCAAAAGCAGGGGAAGATACCTAAAACTATGGAAGTGTTTCTCCCAGCCTCAAGTGAGTTGTGACACACAGGATTTGGTGAGGGAGTCCATTCGCCAGTGGCATTGTAGCAAAAAAGGAGATCTTTTGTACAACTCGGTGAATCCCATGGCTGTCATAATGTCTCATCCAGAGAAAAGCTGGTAGGAAAGGATGAATCCATGTAACTTAGAGAGATCATAATTTTTCATAGAATCACAGAATGGTTTGGGTTGRAGGGGACCTTTAAAGATCCTCTAGTCCAACCCCCCTGCCACGGGCAGGGACATCTTCAACTAGATCAGGTTGCTCAGAGCCCTGTCCAACCTGACCTTGAACACTGGGCAACCTGTTCCAGTGTTTCACCACCCTCATCATAAAAATTTCTTCCTCATATCCAGTTTTGGTAGTAACTGTCCAGGTGAGAACCTCATCTTACGTATACAGAGAAGAGCGGAGTATTCCCACAGGAACGCACACCTCTGTATACGACTGCTCTCATCTGGGTTGATTTCTACCTTCGTGCTTTTGCACTGAAGCCAAATTCTTCAGTTAAAGCTATCTATTTCCATGGGAGGTGTTCAATGGCATCCATTTTTTAGGATATGACTTCCAGGGAGTTATTCTTGGTTTGTATCAACTTAATGAAAAAATCAAATGAAGCTCCATCTTACAGAAGGTTTTAACAAAACACTTAGGACTAAATTCTGCCTTCCATTAACAATATGCATTTTAATCAGGTGCTCAAAATGTATAGCTTAATGTAGATTATGTGCACATATGTTATGTGCCAAGCCTATATATACCTGTTTGAGGGAGCTCCAAAAAAAACCCAAACCCTCTCTCTTGGATGTTAACAGGAAAGCATGGAGAAGGTAGAATTTTTAGGCACTATGTATAGCCCAGAATTTGGTGCATGCTCAGTGCAGAAGGGATGAAGGGAGGAAATAACAGTGGATTTATGCCTTTGCAGAACCAGCCAAGCTGGGACAGCCTCGCAGTTTGCTGCCCATGGCCCTCAGAGGTTGTTCCAGCTTTATGTTTCACTAATACGCACTACCGAAATGCTGCCTGGGGCTGACAGACTACCAGCAGGACTGATTAAACCAACTACTGGAAAAATCCCCAGGAAACTAGTCAAAACATAGCATTTCCAGCACTGAAACACGAGCTGTATTAGTTCCTAGAACCGACTCCTGGGTTTGGTTGTTTTAAATTATACGTTCATACACATGCACGTGCACAGCAGCCCCTGACCGTGAGATGACAGCACAAAGAGTATCTCTTACAGCACAGCAGAGCCGGAGGCTTTAAAGTGCTGTACACAGGTAAGGCACGTGTTACTGCCTGTGCTCTACTGACATGCAGATATTTGCTCAAGGACATAGACATATTGCAATGACAATGGCACCAGTATGTATAAATGACCCCAGAGCAACCGCATAATTAGGCAACCTAGACTTTCTTTCTAAGCTTTCTATTCTTCAAAATTTTCTCCGAGTAAAGGGTTCACTTGTGAATATGATGAATGGTTCATGAAATTGCTTGTACAGCAGGACGCTTACAATAAAACGGGTTTGGAGCAGACAAGGCAGCATTATTATTCCCCTGCTTGCCTGGCTTCTTGCCAGCCTCCTGCTGCCTTCTATCTCCCATCACAGGAGGCTGGAAAAATTCCCCTGGGATTGATTAACATGAGAGAGATCCTGTGAAAAATGGAGGTGGTGTGAAGGAGAGAGGTGATGGCTGAAGGGAGAAATCAGGCTTGCAAGGACTGACACAAGCAGTTATGCGCCTGGAGAGGTGGGAGAGCAATGAGAGTCACTGCAACAGGGAAAAAGAAGGAAATCCCAGGCAACTTCTTCTCTCTCTATGGGTGCTCCAGCCCTCCCACAAAAATGCTGCTTCTATATGAGAAAATTCAAGAGTGGCAAGGAGACACACACATGGATATACTCCCAAATAATTCCCAGGCACAGTTCAGGAGCAAGGATGGTCCAGAGACCGTTCCCACCAGGTCACACAGCCACCCTGGTTTGGAGGCTGAGGCTTTATGAGCGGAGAGTCAGATAACACCACGTCAGCTGGCCTCCGTGTCCAGGAAGGTCCCCGGCCACATTTAATTTACTGCAGCTGAAGCATCTTGGGAAATTAAGGTTTTCTTCTGGTTTTTATACTACATTTTACACTGCATTTATACTGCCACTCACCACATTGATAAGGCTCTGGAAAGATAAGAACGCTTTTTAAAAATTAAACCGGAAAAATTCTTGAAGAAAATCTTAAACCTGATTTTTAAAAATTTTTCTGTGAGGGACAGTTTTTTTACAGCCCAAGTATTTGAAGGTCTGGACTTGTCAGGTAGCCTATAGGAGATCCTTTTCATCTGTTTTYTCTGTGATATTGTTTTCCTAGGATAATTTGGCAACATTGCAACATCTTGTTTCTCAACTGGTATCCTCATTTGCTCCACATTCTGCCAAAATCGTGCTCTTGTTGAAGCCCGCAGTGTGACTGGCAGGTATCGGCAGTGGCCAAATTTTTTCCCTGACCCTGGATGCAGCAAGAAAAGGCCAGGGGTCACCATGCGCCTACTTGGTTTGTTTCTGCTAAATGTCAAGTGCTGAAGCAGTCTTGGAGGAAAGATATTAAACATGTAGCTACTAAATTACAGTGCCAAGAGTATAGTTTGCTTTTTCTACATGAAGTTGGACTTGGCCAAACTCTTGGCTTGCATCAAAAAGTGAGCTCACCCTTGCATTTGGAAGGCTATGAACTTTCAGACTAAGTATTTATGAACTATCTTCTTTCACTGAGTAGCATTTGCATTTAATGACATTAAGAAAGGCTCTTTTGTTTACATAGACTGCTTGACACTTGTTTGGTTTGTGTTTTGTTTTCTAGAAAATTTAATCTGGTCAGATGATAACTGAATTAACTACATAGCAACACTTTAATTTTATTATGCCCTCTATTTCAGTTTTCACTTTACTTCTCATTGCTGTTTACATTTTATTTAATCCATATGTATTTTTAAAATTTGTGATCTAAAAGATAAAATCTTCCCAGTGCATTTCATTGCTTCCAAATTCTTAACAGATTCTTTAAGAATATCTATTGTGTCTCATTTGGCAGACAAATAATACCTGCTTGACCATCTGTATTTGTGTACAGTTATTCCACCCAAGTACACAAGACTTCCTTTCTCACCATTTAGAATGAGAAATATTTGTACTGTTGAATAGATTAATTTTTATTTTGTGGCCTGATGTCCATGACCCGGACTTGGGTTATAAACTTGTCATGTGTCAGGGCTCATTATCCACTGATTGCATAAGCTATTGTTACCAGGGTAAATTTAGAATTCAGCTGAAAATCACAATTAATCATTTGACCAGCTCTACAAATAAGGTCAGCCAACATCTACTGTCTCTAAGTTCATGTAAATTTAAGTTTGCTATCAGAGTATCTTCTGAGTTTCAGCAGCCTTTATTTGTTTTGTAATCAGAAATATCTCATTTCAGATTCAAATTTCTTTGTATAGTTAGCTCACTAACTCAAGTGTGTTGGCATGTCTTTTAAAGACTAGCATATTCTAAATATGTGCATAGACAATAAAGTAGTAAGATTGGAAATAATTACTATTTATATCCTTCCGTTGTTTTCTCAAAAAACAGTATTTTATACTTAGATATTGTTTTCAAGATGATTAAACTGACTCCTAAAATGTTTTTCCCAAAATGTTTTTGTTTTTTTCAAGTCCAATAATGCTTCAGGACAATTTCCATCTGGTAGTAATAGTCCTGTTTATTCTGGAACATCTTGGTTTATATTATGCCTCTGTGTCACAAAATCTATTGAAATCATGCAAAACACCGATCTCTCTGCCAAAGTCAATAAAATTACTACTTGTTGAAGAAAACAGTAAACAACAGAACTTCATAACGATGTCATTAACACATCCTTTGTCAACAGTTGGGAAATCTGGAACCTTCAAGAAAAATAAAGAAGAAAAAAAAAAGTAATGCATTCAGCTCAGTTGTAGAATTAATTATACATAAAATTCTAATGAGATTTGGTTAGAAATACAAACAATTTTTGTAGTAGCATTAGCTGCACAGCAGCATTAGTTCAGCATATAGAGTGGATGCTGCATTTTATCCATCCATCAGATAAATGGACACATTTTAAAGCTTCTTTAATTCTCAGACTCAGTATGCTACAACAGGCCCTTTGAAACTTGAAACTGGTATATAGCTCTGAGTTGATCTTGAGTCTAATTCAGGATGGTACAGTATATTTGGGAGTTCCCAAGGTATTTTGTCTTACCCTGTGTTGTCTGCTAGGAGCCAAATTCTCCTGCTCTTTGTGTTCAGAAAACTCCTAGGATGTTGTTCTGAAAGGGAATTATCTTCCTTTTTGTTGCAGTGGGACACCTGATGTCTTTTGTGCAGGACAGCTCTTTTTTGGGGGTCTTTTATCATTTAGCCTTTGCTTAAGCAGAAATCCCTAAGGTAGCTGAGAAAATGGTATTTCCCAGCCCCCAGCTGCTTGTTCCTGTCCCCAAACTACCTCTTGTTTTGTGCCAGCCCAAGCTTTTTCGCATCCATTTGGTACAAAAAATAACCTATTCATGGGTTTGTTTTTCATCCTGATCTGTTCAAATGTGTGACAGTATAAACTTCTGCAGAGAACAGTGCAGCCATGGATGGAGTAGATTTGTTTAACCGGCAGTGCCAACCAAGCAGCACATAAAGCACTAGAAAACACAGCAGTGGCCTGAAGTACTGATGGACAGATGCCTGAAAGTGGCATGATATGGTCAAAACTGAACTTACTAGGTTAGTTCTCAGAGATTGCTGTCAGAAAATGAAAGGGGGGAGTGTGTTGATTTCTAGATTCATCAAAAAGTAAATTAATAATAGCACTGCAGAGGTGTGCTTTACCATAAGATACAGCTCACACGTAGTAGTAAATGCTAGGCTTTAGTGAGACTAATGTGTATTAAGGGATGCTACTGATGCCCACACCAAGCTTAACTGGTCTGGCTGAAGCAGAGAATATGTTCTACCTCCTTTTCTCCATGCTTTCCACTATAAATCAGCATCTATGGCATTCTTAATGTCTTCCCTTCCTTCAAGAAATTCTATCGGGTTTCACAGATGACGAACATAAATTAATAATAATTTATTATATTAATAATAATCTCCTTATCCTGAAAATGGTTTATTTCCACAGCGTGCACTATCACAACACGCCACTAGATGGTACAACAGGATCCTGTCTGCACAGTTCTGCAGCCATTCAGCACTCCCAGATAAAACCCTCCCAATAAGCAACTAAATTAACCCTGGCTGAAGATTCGTAAGTCTACAGTGTAATTTAGAATTTTTATTCCAAGTGCATACATCATATTCTTTGTCCTTTACAGTCCATTGTTATGTTCCAGAACTCTGTCTTCAGCGATGACTTTCCAAGGTGTATTTACAGAACAAGGCACATACCAGCATACTGTACAGGGTAGGTCCCACAGCTACCTACTTAACACCTACAAAGCGATGAGCTATGAAAATTAAGCCGCAGGATTCGTTTGTAGATTGTGATTCCCCATGGAAATCACACTGCCTGGGAGGCAAGAGCAGCTACAACAAACCTGCTCTGAAGCATCCTCCAGAGGAGCTACTGCCTCTCTGGGAAGGGCTGCCTTCCCTCTTGCCCTTTGGAAATGTACACAGAAATGGGGGGCATAGGGGACATGACTGCCTGCCCTTCAGTGGCTGCCATGGGGATCAAGGAGAATAACAAGAATTTTTACACATGCAGCAGTAGAAAATTAAAATTCAAGGCAGCAAGGGTACTAATAAGCAACATAATAGCTCAGAAGTAACTAAGCTGCTATGAGTAAATGAAATAAAGGCAGTGTAAAATGCCTAGAATTTATTTTAAAAATTTTGATACAGTGTCTTAGAAAATCTAACTTGTATTAACCACAGAACTTAAAACCTGCTTGGATATGATAGACGAATGGCACATGCAGTGAAAAATGTCTCAAGGACTTTTAGCAAGACAACATTAAACAGTGATTTTGATAGTCTTGGAGAAAAGGCAAAGGGGTGCCACAGAAATCAGGGAAAAGGAACAATATAACTTAGCATTGTTATTAGAGAGCCAAAACAGAAATAAATGGAATAATATATATACTAACAGGTCTAAAGAGGAAAGATTTAAAACATCAGAGGGCACAAGCAAATAAAATTATGCAAAGATACTAGAAAACAGGGAGATAGCTAACAAAATGGACAGAAAAATGCAGCCTATTACATCACAAGAAACTACCTGTAGACAGCTATTTGGCAGGTGAGATTTATTTAATTTGGGAGGAAGAAAAGCACTTTCCCCACCTGGAGTTTCCAAAGTTACGGCAGGCTTGCTGAATAGACAGTATTGTGGGCAGAGCTGTCCTGTGCAACGGTGTCTCCCCTGCCAGATAAGTATTAACTTAATCATCCACTCTTGCTTTATCTATAAACACAGAGTTCAGGACTCCCCTGAATTAATACTTGTTTGGACTGTGTAGGGGATTAGGATGGGAAAAGAACATCATGAATCATCAAGGTTTTTTCCACTGCTATCACAAGCAACAATATCACAATTATTCTGAACTCCCTCTTAAAACAACCTCCAGTGTTTGCCTTCTGTTGGAAGACATTTCCAGAATCTCCTACTTACACTTTATGTTCAGCATAAATTATATTCTTTGATTATATGCAGTGATCCCTGTAGTAAAACTGTCTTTTAGCATAAATCTCTGCCTTCCCTGCATCTATTCCTTGGTGTACTTCAAGCCAGCAGTAATACCTTCAGTTACCCTTCACTTTGCTAAGCTAAACCACCCAAGTTCTTTCAGTCTAAGAAAATGAGCTCTCCGTGACCCTTAATCATCCAGGTAGTTTGAATTAATCTTCTGCAAGCATTAGTAAATGAGACTGCTGCACAAAGCTCCAGAGGAAGCTCACTCGCTCCTCACACAGGGGCACTAGCACTTTGCTGTCTCTGTTGGAGACGTGTCTCCCCGGGGCAGCCGGGAATCCCACTGGTCTCCCCCACAGCCTCGTCAGACAACGTGAGACCAGCTATATAAACCTCACAGTTTTGTCCTCTTTTTTTATTTTACAAAGAATGGGACTCAGAATATTGAGACTTTTTTTTTTTCACTAATCATATTGATTTTCAGTTTAAGACCTATCAGTTACCTAGTTTCTAATTAAATCAGTGTTTCACATCAGTTTTATATCCTTCTAGATTCATCAAGTACAAGGTCAAATATCTGGTATGCTACAGTAGCAACTACTAACTGCATCAGCCCAGTCTTTTGATCATCACTACTTAAGCAGAGGCTTAAACATAGGCTAATCAGCAAAAACTAACTCCCAAATGACCATGTAGCTTGACATTAACTATATTGTCCTACTTTAATTCTGTATCAAGAGGGTTCTGCATCAGTCACCCCATCTTTTTTCTTAGGAATAGTGATAAATGGATAGGCCTATATTGCCATAACATCAGACATCTGGATCTTGACAGGTGTTTCAAAGATGACCGGCAACCATTGTTCATATTAAGAGAGCTCCTTTATCAACCCTGTCCAAACTGGGGTTGCTGGGTATTGACAACTGATATAAAAGCTTTAGCAGATTTGACTCAACACTCCCCTGAGCCCTGCTGGAGTGGAAAGGATTTATTACACAATTAGCATATTAATACTTTCCTGCTTTTTCCCAAATAGAGAATATAATATTGGCCAATCCTGCCTTTTTTTTTTTTTTTTTTTTTTTTTTTTTTTTTTTTCTTTTTTTTTTGTAGAAAAAAAGAGAAATTGTCCGAGCAGCCAGGGATCAGGTTAGGAAAGCTAAAGCCCTGATAGAATTAAATCTGGCCAGGGACATCAAGGGCAACAAGAAAAGATTCTACAGGTACGCCGGGGATAAAAGGAAGACGAGGGAAAATGTGGGCCCTCTCTGGAGGGAAACGGGAGACCTGGTTACCCGTGATACAGAGAAGGCGGAGGTACTCAATGACTTTTTTGCCTCGGTCTTCACCRGCAAGTGCTCRAGCCTCWCCGCCCAAGCYRCAGAAGGCAAAGGCAGGGACTGGGAGAATGAAGAGCCGCCCACTGTAGGAGAAGATCAGGTTCGAGACCATCTAAGGAACCTGAAGGTGCACAAGCCCATGGGACCCAATAAGATCCATCCGCTGGCAGATGAAGTTACTAAGCCACTATCCATCATATTTGAGAAGTCGTGGCAGTCTGGTGAAGTTCCCACTGGCTGGAAAAGGGGAAACATAACCCCCATTTTTAAAAAGGGAAAAAAGGAAGACCCAGGGAACTACAGGCCAGTCAGTCTCACCCCTGTGCCTCGGAAGATCAYGGAACAGATCCTYCTGGAAGCTATGCTAAGGCACATGGAGGACAGGGAGGTGATTTGAGACAGCCAGCATGGCTTCACCAAGCGCAAGTCCTTCCTGACCAACCTAGTGGCCTTCTATGATGGAGTGGCTACATCAGTGGACATGGGAAGGGCTACAGATGTCGTCTATCTGGACCTCTGTAAGGCCTTTGACATGGTCCCCCACAACATCCTTCTCTCTAAACTGGAGAGGTATGGATTTGATGGGTGGACTGTCCGGTGGGTGAGGAATTGGTTAGATGGTCCCATCCAGAAGGTAGTGGTCAATGACTCAATGTCCAGATGGAGATCAGTGACGAGTGGTGTCCCGCAGGGGTCCATATTGGGACTGGTACTGTTTAATATCTTCATCAATAACATAGACAGTGGGATCGAGTGCACCCTCAGCAAGTTTGCAGACGACACCAAGCTGAGTGGTGCAGTCAACACGCCTGAGGGACGGGATGCCATCCAGAGGGACCTGGACAAGCTTGACAAGTGGGCCCATGTGAACCTCAAGAAGTTCAACAAGGCCAAGTGCAAGGTCCTGCACCTGAGTTGGGGCAACCCCCAGTATCAACACAGGCTGGGGGATGAAGGGATTGAGAGCAGCCCTGCCGAGAAGGACTTGGGGGTACTGGTGGATGAAAAGCTGGACATGAGCCAACAATGTGCACTCACAGCCCAGAATGCCAACCATATCCTGGGCTGCATCACAAGAAGCGTGGCCAGCAGGTCGAGGGAGGTGATTCTGCCCCTCTACTCTGCTCTGGTGAGACCCCACCTGGAGTACTGCATCCAGCTCTGGAGCCCTCAGCCCAAGAAGACCTGTTGGAGCGGGTCCAGAGGAGGGCCAGGAAAATGATCAGGGGGATGGAACGCCTCTCCTATGGAGAAAGGCTGAGACAGTTGGGGTCATTCAGCCTGGAGAAGAGAAGTCTCTGGGGGGGCCTTATTGCAGCCTATCAGTACTCAAAGGGGGCTTATAAGAAAGATGGGGACAAACTTTTTAGCAGGGCCTGTTGCAACAGGACAAGGGGGAATGGCGTTAAACTAAAAGAGGGTAGATTTAGACTAGATATAAGGAAGACATTTTTTATACTGAGGGTGATGAAACACTGGACCAGGTTGCCCAGAGAGGTGGTAGATGCCCCATCCCTGGAAGCATTCAAGGTCAGGTTGGACAGGGCTCTGAGCAACCTTATCTAGTTGAAGATTGTCCCTGCCCATGGCAGGAGGGTTGGACTAGATGACCTTTAAAGGTCCCTTCCAACCCAAACTATTCTATGATTCTATGATTTCTGTCTATTCACTTTGGTATAATCTCTTTTCTTCCTCCTGTGTTTCAAAAATGCATTGCTGTTGTCTGCAAGGCTGTAGACCATATACTGGTCCCTTGGTCCATTTGCTTTCTTATCACTTTTCTGCAATAGGCTGCCTTCTAATTTGTATTCATTATTATCAACTTCTCCTTTCTCCCATTTGTTATATAATTTTTATACTTCTGTCACTTTCTAAGCCAAACTGATTTTCCAAGCAAAATAACTCTCTCTTTCTGTACTAGGCTTTTTTGGTGCTCTTAAATAGTATACCTGCTTAAATTCTTCCTTGCAGAGATTTGATTCAGAATTGGTTTCAGCTTATGAAATTAGCCCTGTGGAAGTACTATCTATATTTAAAGTGTTTGATATCACTTTGGAATGCAATCCACCAGCAAAAATGTTCCAAAATACTTTTAACCCCAGCAGAGAGATAAGTTATATGGAGTGAAAAATTAAGAAACTTTTCCAATTTTGAATGAAACCTGCAGCTGGAACATTGTATATAGTTCAGAGTACATCCATACCAGACATCTGACACCCGAAAAGATGTGGAGGAGAAAAAAAAAAAAAAATCAACCAGGGCTGAGAACATTTTTGAAGAATGCTTTAAATAATGAAATGCTTTTAACTAACTGACAAGTGGAAAAGGAATCAAACAAGTGCCTATATGTATTTTTAGGGAGATACATTGCTTATAGGGTTTAAGTAGAAGATGGGGAAGAAGGAAGACAGAGGAAAAAAAAATACTGAGATATATTGGACGGGGAGCAGGGAGTTGCTTGGTTCATTTAGACTGAACCAAGACTTTATATGCCACTTACACATGGAACACCTTTTCTTGCACATGGAGGATGTGGAGGAGATGAGCAAATAGATATTCCGTCTTTTAACTTGGTCTGTCCCTTTTTTTATATTCCTATTTTACTCCTTAAAGGCACTGGCTGTTCAGGCAGCTAGCTAATCAAGGTGGCTTGAAATCTCAGCATTGCTTGTCTGGATCATGGGGGTTTTTTTGTGAGATTCATGTACTATATAGAGAGTAGGGAGCATAGATAGTCTCCCATAGGGTACATTTTCCTGGATTGGACACTGCTCATTTAATTCTGTGACAGACCCTTACAAGATCAGAGGGCATTTCACCAGCTGCTTTAGAAACACCACCATGAAATACAGAAAAAACACTGTCAGTTCCACAGACTCCCCCACTGGACTTTGATCCTGTAAGACCTGCACAGCTCAAACTAAAGCACATTTTAGTTGTGCCATCGCAATATCCCCATAAAAGAGACCCTAGGAAACTTGCACAGCTCTGCTGTGGTCTTGTTCCCTAATTTGCACCCACTGTTCAACTCCATTGCATTTAAGAGGGATTAATTTCAGCACCAAAATCACAGCTTACTGTTCTCCCCTTGCAACATCAGTCAATGACATATTTTATGAAGTCAAATTATAAATTCATTATAACTAACGAGATAACTCATTTTATTGTCTTAAACCTTATCTTGGAGGTACTCAGACAGCCTTTGCTGAGCGTATGTAAAGCACCCCCAAAGCCGTAGGATGAAGGCTCAGGCAGACAGCTCTGCCCCTGCCGTACTAAAGGGCTGATGGCGCTGCAGAGCAATGCATTTGCAGGAGATGGAGCTTTCTCAAGGCTGTGTCCAAGACCACACCAGAGCACACACAGGAGGTCCAGACTCTCACAGATCTTGTCACCTTCATTTGGAAATGCAAGGTGCCATTCTGCAGACTGGTGATCTAGGCCCCTCTTACCACCTTGGGGGTTCCCATTCCTGTGATACCCTGCTGTGATTTCTAACAGTACTAAGAGCATTTTAGTAGCCTGCTCCGAGGAGTGGCTGATCATTTTTGTGCTTCAAAAGCCTGCACACAGCTGGGAGTGTTCTACTCCCATGACAAAATTAAGACAACGCAACGCTTTAAAACTTAAATTTAGCATATGCTTGATGATACCTGTGCACTCTGCTAGAGTCCTGGGAGGCTTGGCACCCTGTTCCCAGCTCCCTGAGCGCYTGCAGAATGGCCTCACTCTGCCAAGGAAAGCTCCACAGCTAGCCATGCAGGTCCTCTCACCCTTCAGTGCACTCTGCACCAGGTGTGCTTTGTACCCACAAACGCATATTCTTGGAGATTTCCAATAGACAGGCCAGCTAGTCATCATTTCTAATTAATTAGTTACTAATCTGTTAGTTGATCTTAACAGCAAGCTTATACATCAATAACTATCTTAGTATTGATGCTAGCAAGCTTACAGTTACATCAGATTTAAAAGCCGTTTACAGAGAGTGGAATTAATAGAATCAGTAATAATAACTCATTGTATTTTGAAGTATCAATGATGTCATTTTCTTGTAATAAAGGAGCCTATTCTATTAATTTTAAGAGTTTATATAACCCTCAAGGACAGGCACATCAACATTTGACAACTGGGGATTGACCATATTTTGTGTGTGCAGTCCATGGTATGCTCACAAGCACAAACGAGAACAAAGCAGAAGACATCAGCCAGGGAGGAGGCTGCCAGGCTGGGCAGCAGCTGTATTTGTAATGTAGCAGTGAAAGAAAGAGCCATCCTTTTCACAGCTTTAAACTTGGACTACCTCCAGGAGCCAGTAGCAGCAGGCAGATCTCAGCACCTCTGTTGCTCATTGTACAGCAAGCCAGGGTCGAAAATCCTCCTTGAACGGAGAGGCAAACTGTGTGAGAACGTCAGACCCTGTTGCCAACATTTTGCAGCAGTGCAGCCCCAGGCCAGTTGAAAGACTGATGCTTTGCTACTGTTCTCACATGTATTCCCCAACCTGGAAGCTTCCTCATGTATTCCCACCCTTGGCTGGCCTCCCACAACTTATTCACAGTAGTAACATCCGTCACAGAGCAAACTCAGCCAAGGTTGCCCCCAGCTTCCATATCCCTGACCAGTCCTTCCTTATCTGTCAGTATCAAGTTCATAGAGCACCTCACCTTGTCAGCTCTTCCATCACCTGTGTGAGTGAGCTATCATCACTGCACTCCAGAAACCTCCTGGATTGCTTGTGCCCTGCTGCGTTGCCCTCCCAGCAAGTGCTTAAAGTTCCCCTTGAGGACCAGGGCCATCTTCTGGTTATCTGAAGGTCTCCTCTACTTCTTCCTGATTAGGCAGCTTGTAGTAGACAGCCACAGTAGCATCACCCATGTTGTTCTGCCATCTAATCCTAGTCCATAAACTCTCAGCTGGCTCACCACCCATCCTAAGGCAGAGCTCCATGTATTCCTTCTGCTCTCTCACATAAAGGGCACCTCACCATCCTGGTTTGTCCTTCTTAAGGAGCCTGTACCCATTCATGCCAGCACTCCAGTCACATGAGCTATCCCACGCTGTCTCCATGATCCAAATGAGATCATAGCCCTGCAACTACACACAGACCTCCAATTCCTCCTGTTTGTTCTCATGTTGCGTGTGTTACTATACAGGCACTTTAGACAGGCRCTCTCTCACGCTGACTTCCCAGAAAAGGTGTGAGGGCTTCCCCCATAATGCTGTTCTGTAGGCACTTCCTTATATGCATACATACACTTGGGAGGGAGCTTCTGCCCTGTTTTCCTGTTTTTAAAGTCTCTCCTTGAGATCATGTCATCCCATACCCTTTGCTTACCAAAACAGTCCACCACTTCCTCACTTAATGTGGGTCATCATCTCTTCCCCTGATGCCTAATCAATCACTCCTAGTTTAAAGCTCTCCTCAACAGACTGGCCAGCCTGTTGGAAAAGATGCTTTTGCCCTGCTTGGTCAGGTGGATCCCATCTTTTCTTAATAGTCCTGAGTCCTCGGAGAGGGTTCCATGCTCATAAAAGCTGAATCCCCTTTGTTGACACCAGCTGTGCAAAAAATTGTTGACCTGCAGGATCTTTTCACTCCTCCTCAAGCCCTTCTTCCTCACTGGGAAAATTGAGGACTAAAACACCTGGGCCCCCAAGATGTTGGCCACCACCCCAGAACAAGGTAGGAGTCATGCTTGAAATGCTCTAGGTCTCCCCTTGCAGTATTGTTGGTGCCCATCTGGAAGACCAGCAGTGATTAGTAGTTTGAAGCTTGTCTCTCCACAACATCCTGGATCCAAGTCCCTGGTGAGCAGCAAACCTCCCTAGACAGCAGGTCAGGTCAGCAGGTAGGGGCCTCCATCCCATGCAGGAGGAAGTTTCCCTCTACTGTCAGTCACCTCTTCCTCCTGGTGCTCCTGTGTAGCTCAGGCTCAGCTGGCATGGAGGCTTCATTGGAGAAAGCTCCCAACCCCTTGTCTGCTACCAGGGTACTGACTCTGTTCTGCAGCTGCAGATTTGCAGCTGCAGCCATCCTCCTGGTGCCAGGAGTCACAAGCTTCCAGCCTTCACCATCATGGGAGTCTCCATTTCCTAACCTGATGAGCACAGACTCTGCCTGCCCCTCCTATAGGAATTCAGTGGATTCAGCTTCCTGAAGCTGCAGGGTCTGAGAGAATCATAGAATGATAGAATCATTAAGGTTGGAGAAGACCTCTAAGATCATCRAGTCCAACCGTCAACCCAACACCACCATGCCCACTAAACCATGTCCCTAAGTGCCTCATCTACACCTCTTCTAAATACTTCCGGAGATGGTGACTCAACCACTTCCCTGGGCAGCCTGTTCCAATGTTTAACCACTCTTTCAGTAAAGAAATTTTTCCTAATGTCCAATCTAAACCTTCCCTGGCACAACTTGAGGCCATTTCCTCTCATCCTATCTCTAGTTACTTGGGAGAAGAGACCAACACCCACCTCGCTGCAACCTCCTTTCAGGTAGTTGTAGAGTGCGATAAGGTCTCCCCTCAGCCTCCTCTTCTCCAGGCTAAACAGTCCCAGTTCCCTCAGCYGCTCCTYRKAAGACTTGYKCTCYAGACCCTTCACCAGCTTCGTTGCCCTCCTCTGGACACGCTCCAGCACCTCAATGTCCTTCTTGTAGTGAGGGGCCCAAAACGGAACACAGCATTCGAGGTGCGGCTCCACCAGTGCCGAGTACAGGGGCACGATCACTTCCCTACTCCTGCTGGCCACACTATTTCTGATACAGGCCAGGATGCCGTTGGCCTTCTTGGGCACCTGGGCACACTGCTGGCTCATGTTCAGCCGGCTGTCAACCAGCACCCCCAGGTCCTTTTCCGCCGGGCAGCTTTCCAGCCACTCTTCCCCAGGCCTGTAGCGTTGCCTGGGGTTGTTGTGGCCAAAGTGCAGGACCCGGCACTTGGCCTTGTTGAATCCCATACAGTTGGCCTCAGCCCATCGATCCAGCCTGTCCAGGTSCCTCTGCAGAGCCTTCCTACCCTCGAGCAGATCAAGACACCCRCCCAACTTGGTGTTGTCTGCAAATCCCCTCTTCCAGATCATTGATGAAGGTATTGAACAAGACCGGCCCCAAAACGGAGCCCTGGGGGACACCGCTCGTGACCGGCCGCCAACTGGATTTAACTCCATCCACCACAACACTCTGGGACCGGCCGTCCAGCCAGTTTTTTACCCAGCGAAGAGTACACCYGTCYARGCCRTGAGCMGCCAGYTTCTCYAGGAGAATGBTGTGGGARACAGTGTCAAAGGCTTTACTGAAGTCCAGGTAGACCACATCCACAGCCTTTCCCTCATCCACTAGGCAGGTCACCTGGTCATAGAAGGAGATCAGGTTGGTCAAGCAGGACCTGCCTTTCATGAACCCGTGCTGGCTGGGCCTGATCCCCTGGTTGTCCCGCACATGGCTTGYGMGCGCCCCCAAGATGAACCACTCCATAAAATCTTCCCCGGAACCGAGGTCAGGCTGACAGGCCTGTAGTTCCCCAGGTCCTCCTTCCGGCCCTTCTTGTAGATGGGCGTCACATTGGCAAGCCTCCAGTCGTCCAGGACTTCCCCCRTTAACCAGGACTGCTGATAAATGATGGAGAGTGGCTTGGCAAGCTCCTCTGCCAGCTCCCTCAGCACTCTCGGGTGGATCCCATCTGGCCCCATGGACTTGTGAGCGTCCAGGTGGCGTAGCAGGTCATTCACTGCTTCCTCTTGGATATGGGGGGTTTATCCTGCTCGCTGTTCCCTGTCTCACAGGGCTGAATACTCTGAGGATAACTGGCCTGACTATTAAAGACTGAGGCAAAGAAGGCATTAAGTACCTCAGCCTTTTCCTCATCCTCGGTGGCAACGTTCCCCCCCGCATCCAATAAAGGATGGAGGTTCTCCTTGGCTCTCTTTTTGTCATTAATATATTTGTAAAAACATTTTTTGTTGTCTCTTATGACAGTGGCCAGATTGTGTTCTAGCTGGGCTTTTGCCTTTCTGATTTCCTCTCTGCATGACCTAATGAGATCCCTGTCCTCTTCTTGAGTTGCCTGCCCCTTCTTCCACAAGTCGTAAACACTCCTTTTTTTCCTGAGTCCCAGCAAGAGCTCCCCATTCAGCCAGGCCGGTCATCTTCCCCGCCCGTTCTTCTTACGGCATATGGGGACAGCCTGCTCCTGTGCCTTTAAGACTTCCTTCTTGAAGAACGTCCAGCCTTCCTGGACCCCTTTGCCCTTCAGGACTGTCTCCCAAGGGACTCTCTCAACCAGTGTCCCGAACAGGCCAAAGTCTGCCCTCCGGAAGTCCATGGTAGCGGTTTTGCTGAGCCCCCCTCCTTACTTCACCAAGAATCGAGAATTCTATCATTTCATGGTCGCTAAGCCCAAGACGGCCTGCGACCACCACATCTCCCACCAGTCCTTCTCTGTTTGTAAACAGCAGGTCAAGCGAGGCACCTCCCCTGGTAGGCTCCCTCACCAGCTGTGTCAGGAAGTTGTCTTCCACACACTCCAGGAACCTCCTAGACTGTTGCCTGTCTGCCATGTTGTATTTCCAGCAGATGTCGGGAAGTTGAAGTCCCCCATGAGAACAAGGGCTAGCGATTGTGAGACTTCTGCCAGCTGCTTGTAGAATGCTTCATCTGCCTCTTCATCCTGGTTGGGTGGTCTATAACAGACTCCCAGCAGGATATCTGCCTTGTTGGCCTTCCCCCTCATCCTTACCCATAAACACTTGACCTTCCCATCACCACAATTGTTAAGCTCTAGACAGTCGAAACACTCCCTAACATATAGAGCCACCCCACCACCTCTCCTTCCTCACCTGTCCCTTCTGGGGACAGTTGATCCCTTTCTTATCATCTCTGATGCTGTGTAGGCTGCTGACCTCCTCCCATAGCTCCTGGTGACACACACCTTCCACCTATGCACACCTCCTGCAGGCATGGAGCCTGTATCTCCCAGCCCCAGCGAGAGGCCCCACACACCCCTCCCAGGCCCAGGACTGGAGAGTGCACCACCCCTCAGCAGCTCAGTCTGAGCCAAGGCCTCTGATGCACCAGGGACAGCTGATCTAGACAGTGCTAGGGACCGTGACCTGCAGCACACCACCACCACAGCTGAGCATGCATACGCTGCTCTGCAAAGGCTGCTGGCCCCCTTCTGCACAAACTGCTGCACCCACTAACTATACCCAGGAGCTGCACTCCAAGCCAGCTCTTCCATTGGCATCTCCTCCGCACCTGCCGCAAGGCTGCCTGGCAGCCATAACAGGGCTCAGCTGGGACAAAACCTCCCAGCACCCTTTGGCCAGGAGCAGCTCACAGAGCTTGCTAGAAGCTGCTAGATCAGTTAGATCTTGCTAGAAGTAGCCACAGCCTCCCATAGCTATCCCTTCACAAGAGCAGCACCAGACACCCTGATGTTCCTCAGAGGGTTCCCAGGAGTCTCCCAGCAATCCCAGAAGCAGCTTCTAGAAGATCTTGAAGCAGAGCCAGGAAACTGCTGCAGTGAGTGCTGTGTCCGTTGGCCGCCTCAGCTAGTCGTGCTCTCCAGTCAGGGAGGAGGGCAGAGGGCAGCCCCTCTCACAGGCCTCAAATCTTCTTCAGCACAAGTTTTAGCTCTTCGGTTTCACTGAAGATTAATGTAGCAACAATAGAGCACAATCACAAAAATGATTTAAAGCTTAAAAAAATCAAATGTAGTTGATGAGATTTCAGCAAGCTTCCATTGCGCATGAATTGTCAAGAGCCTCTGCCTTGTTTGCTAATAAAATCACTAAGCCCAAAATCRAGGTATGGCACAGATGATCCTCCGAAGCGTGCTGTCTTCTGCCTGCTACCTGCCATCCCTCCTGCGAGGCTTGGCCACAAGGACACATAGCCCTGACATCGCAGCGCTCATGGCCTTCGCTGCAGTAGCACCTTCTAGCTTCAGCCCCTTCAGCCCCCCAGGGAAGGAAGGAAGGACATCACTGCTGCCTCACTCCACAAAATGCCCGAAGCTGTTCCTTCCTGTAACAGTTCCTGCGCCGTATCCCTGGCCCACAGACAAGGTCCTCCATGGCAGTGGCTCCCACCCCACACAGCTGGGCTCTCCCCTCCCACTGGGGCCGGCCTCCCCTGGCCTCTGATTTGAGGCTGAAGAGCCCCAGTGTGAGGTAACTATGGGTGGGACCAGCCCCAGCATGAGGTAACAGGGGGTGGGGCCATCCCCAGCATGAGGTAACAGGGGGTGGGGCCAGCCCCAGTGTGAGGTAAGTGGGTGTGGCAGGGGTGTGGCAGGAAGGAGCACAGGGGCTGGCCCTATAGGGAGGTGCCTGTGCAGGGCTGCAGCTGTGGGCAGGTGGTGGTGTGGGTTCCTGCTGGCTGCTCTGCTGTCTCCCAGGATGGCTGGCTTGAGGGTGGACTTTGGCTTGCTCTTGGAGCCTCTGGGCTTCATTAAGGTTCTCGAGTGGGTGAGTGGGGCTGGGGAGGCACAGGGGGAAGCCTCATTCTCCTTGTGGGGCTGTTTCTTCTCCTTTCCCAGGCCTGGCTTTGGTCCTGTGTCTTAGCTGGGTAGGCCTGAAGAGGTGTGGGTTGCCTGCTCCCTGCCTCATGTCACTGGTGGTGGATGTTCAACACCAGGCTGCTCTTCAGCCGAGCCCTCTGACTGGAAGGGAAGAAAACAGTTCTGTGGATACATAAAATCTATATGTTAATTACAAGTCTGTCATAGTAACTTGTGCTGCTGTGTGTTGTGTGTTCTGATTATTGGGGGTTTAGGGTTTTGCTAGTGAACAAAAGGCAAACAAGAGCTACTTAGAGAGTCAAGCTGATGTGCAATACTCTGAGCATGTACCTTCTAGCTACTCTAATCTACAGTTGTGGATGTCTGAGACTCCTAAAAATACTTCCCTTAGCAACTGCTAGAAGTGCTGGCTTTTAGCATTCAAAAAAAAAAAACAAAAMAACCTTTTGCTGTAGAGCTAAGAAAAATATAAATGGGAAGAACTTTCAAATGGGCTTTTGTTAGTGGTGTTGCTCATGGTTTTGGATTATAGAAACTTAACTTTTTCACTACCTCTTGACATCTGTTCATACTTTACCATTGCTAACTTTRTCCCTATTTCTTGCCTTCATTAGCTGTTTCAGCTAAATGTTGAGTTTATTTCCTTTGAACTCTAGTGGTGTGCACTAATATGACTATGTATCAATTCCTATAGATCTTTTCCATCTTCGCTTTTGCCACATGTGGAGGCTTTCAAGGTGAAACTACCCTGCTAGTTTCCTGCAAAGGTGTGGTAAACAAAACAGTTACAGCTGCTTTTGCTTATCCGTTCAGGTGAGTATTAGCTCTTCAGTTGTCACTCATACACTATTTATTATTCACTTTTTTCCCCATCTGTCTCCCTATGAATATGTACTTACTGTATATATCTGAATGAACATGTGAAACCTCTGGCTTGCTCTGTAGTAGCAATAAATAAATATTTAGTTGTAATTGTTCAAAGCATCATGGTTGTCAGTGCCCTATACAAAGAAGTAGGTAGAAATGGCAATAGGCTGTGTTACTGCTTTGTATCACTCTACCTTAAGCTCTATTCTAGCAGTGCACGAATGCTACAGAAGGTGATTAAGAAGCAAAACAATACAATTAATTTTAACAGCCTATTTCTTCATCAATTTGTAGTTGCTTTGGAGGCCCAGATGAGATTATTTTGGATGTGCCATTATCATATTTTTGTTTAAAGACTGAATGGAAAATACTTACTTTTCAGTTTATTCCACTGTGATCTTAGTGAGGGTGTTGGGTACATAAAAACTAAATACTCCACTGTCATTGTAGTGCTCTTGTAGAGACAAGCTCCTTTCCTGGAGCAGGAAGAGGAAGGCTTCCTCTTTGTTCTCACAGCTGCACAGTTACAACACGTGCAGAGTCGGTGTTCCCTATGTGTTCAATAAGCATAGGTGTAAGTATAGAAATGGATTCAGAGGTCACCTAGTAAAAACTACTACAGAAGTATAGAATTTGGTCACAAAACCTAGCATTGTAACAGCACTTGGAGGGGAGAGTGGGAATCTGAAATGATTCTGTGCTGGTCACTGAGTGGTTGCTGCTAGTCATACAGGTTTTATTGAACTTCCCGTGCTTGCATTTTCTTGTAGCTGTAATGCAACTCGGTGCCTTTTAAGTCCTGATCCCCTCATTTAACTGCCAGTCTCTAAAATAATGTTGTTAAGTCTGCTTCCAAATCGGGGTTTCTTTCTTCAGTTGCTCTAAAGATAACATTAAGAGACTTCTCCTGAAGTTGCTATTGCATCTCAATGTAGGATGGGGAACAATCTTCAGATATCTTGACAAATCTTTGTGTTGTATAACTGATACGTTATACAAATATAAATTCTTTTTTAGAGTAAACTTACACAACCAGAATGCTGAAGCACTGTTATCATGAAGCATGACTGTATGAAGTTTCCACTGCATAGCAAACTCTAACTACATGAAGGATATAATCTTTGCAGGTTGAATACTGTTGTATTTAATGCACCAGACCCAAAACGCTGTGGTGGTACTTGGACTGACGTCTATCTCGTGGGCAACTTCTCCTCTTCTGCACAGTTCTTTGTTACGCTTGCAGTGTTGGTATTCCTCTACTGCATTGCTGCCCTTGTGGTATATATTGGATATAAGCATGTGTATCAGCAAAATAGCAAGTTTCCACTAACTGTAAGTAATACTAAGATATTTTAATGTTTTGCCTTTGAAACCACAAAGAGATGAGAAATACTGCTAATACAAGAATATCGGAATAACTTATGAATATTCAGTAGTTCCAAAAGTTAGATGGAGCATGAACACAAGTATCTCAGACTAGTCACTACAGCACTCAAGCAGAAAAGGGGACCCAAAGCCCTTGAACATCCATGGCATCGTACATTATGCAGTTATTGAAGCAGAGTGGAATGAAGTTCCACCTTCTCAGGTGAACAGTGTCTTCACCACAACTTTTCTTTTGTATCATGTATTTGAATATACAATTGTTCCGTAGGTGGAACCTCCTCTGTTAGTCTCTGGGAATTTTCCCTGTGTAGAGCACCTGCTGTGCAGATGCAATTGGCAGAGGAAACTAGTTATCTTGTGAATTTTAGTCACCTTAAATACCAAAGCCCTGATCCTCAGAATGAGACATTTCAGAGCATGCCCAGAAACAGACCTAGTGACCTTTCAAGCCAAATTTTAGCATTTCAGCCATCCAGATTTAAATCCTCTGCCCTTTCTCCCCTGTCAGCCCCACTTTACTAAACTTTGACTTAAATTTTCATAAGTGCTAGGCATCTGACTTTGGAAACCAATTTCTTACAAAGGATAAGATTGCTTATGCTTGATAGATGCAAAAGGCATAGAGTTTTGTAGCTGATTATCAACACAATATAACTTGTGTTGTAATTACAACATTGTTAATGGCTAAATTTGCTTGTGATCATTAGCTGATGCAGTTATTTTGGTGATACAGTTGATACTGTCTCTGCCTTGCTCTCTGTACATTCATGCAAATTTTTTAACCTAATAATGAGTACTTCTCTTCTGTAGGACTTGGCTATCACTGCCATAACAGCTTTTCTGTGGCTGGTGAGTACTTTTGCTTGGGCAAAGGCACTTGCTGACATCAAAATGTCCACAGGGGCCAGCATTATTCCAGGAATTGAATCTTGCAAAGCAGCAGGAACAACTTGTCATTTTGCTTCTGTGACCAGCATGGGAACTCTGAATGTGTCTGTGGTGCGTATGCCTTCTGCCATATGGGTACAGTAAATATATTAGAAAATAGCCAATGGCACCTGAGCGCCCTGTTCTACTGATTGCATGTGTTGCTTTATGTGTTAAGATTGCTTTATGGGTTATCAGTCATTTGGGCCCATTAATACTGTGGTAAAACATTGACCCAATTTTTTCTCTAGAAGGAAACTTGTTTCTTCAAAGAAATTAAGAGAAACAACTTGTAGGATCTGTCTCTACAGCTGTTAGATGCAGTGTTTCCAGACACATTTAAGTCTCTATATTATTTCTGTCTGTTGCCAAGAGCACCTTAAAATATGTTACTGTGCCACCCAAGTGGTTTGTTGACTGATATAAGTAAGGAGGAAACACTATGCTTCCTGCTCTGTTTTTTGGTGTTGAACCTAGCTTTTTAATCAACTGTGAGCATTTTTACACATCAAATAGAAGTTCCTTGTAATACAATGATATAAAGCTCATGTTCATAGAAAGAACTCTTCACAGCAGGGCAAATGAGGCTTATTGTATGATCTTCCTAGTGAATCCTGCTTTTCAAAACTCTGGCTGTTATTCATTGGCCCAGTAATAACTACTCATGTGCTCTGGATGTGCATATGCAGAGGTGCTGAGTGACTGAGAAGAGTTTGTCTAATTCCATGCAAAGGATAGAGTAAGTTGACTGATTTCCAAAGAAAAATAGCTTGTAATACTCTAAAGCATGTGGAAATGTCTTGTCCGAATCAAAGGGGTGCCAAAGATAGCGGTTGTTTCTGGCTTGCCTTGAAGTCATGTTCTGGCTTTTTTTTTTTTTTTTAAAAAGCTTAATCTCACCTTTTTTCTTAACCTGCAGGTGTTTGGCTTGCTTAATATGGTTTTATGGGGAGGAAATGTTTGGTTTGTATACAAGGACACCAACATACACAACCAATCAAACAGAATTTCTCAAAGTCCAGGAATATATCCAACTCAAAGAGGAGTATAAAAACAAGGTGATACTTTGAAGTGCTTCCATTTTTACATCACAGTGCCAAGAGCATGGAGCCATTAGGATTTATTTCAATAATAACTGATAATATTTTGTATAAACTTCTGTTTTGTACTATGGTTTGACATAAGGTCTTGGATACTTCAATTAAAGTGTTTAATTATCTTGAAATATATTACGTCTTTTGAAATTGTGCAGCTTTTTGTTACAGTTCTTGAAGAGCAAAATGTTGAGGTTATCTGCATGCTGACCCTTCCAGGTTCTTAAATTAGGAGGGATGGGTGAGAAGCAACTGCATTTGGGTATTACTGCAACTTCTTTAGTTCTAACAAGCCTTGGCTGAAAAACGAAATGCAAATGCATCTAGGGCATGTGAAAATGCAGGTCAGCTCCTTCCTATCACTGATACCTTGCAAAAGCCATCTGAGTAGAACTCATAGCTCTGTCAGAGTTGCAGCCATCACATGTAGGCTTCCAGATATTCCATTCAGAATACTGTATCAAATCTGCTGACAGGCCTGTCTGGAAGGACATTACTTCTGTGTTTAATATGTTGTTACTATTTAATGGCTTGGGACAATCTCTGAACAAGAAGATAGCTTATAGTTTCACTATAAACTCATTTAACAAAGATGAGAGTGTGTATATGTGTGCAATAGATGACTTAAACACTTGGGGGGGGGAAGTATGGCCTAAAACTCTTGCAAATACTGTAGAAATCAAAGCTAATATATTCTAACTGCTAGTGTCTAGGCTTCTATGAGTTCATTTTGAGGTTCATGAACAATGCTTGTGTGTAAAAGGATATAACTGGAGATGTCTGACTATGACTAAGTCTTCATTGATGTTGTTCAGCTTATTCATTGGGAGCAATATTTGGTTCTTCTCATGTGGACTTCTTTATTAAGATATCTGACTCTCTGTGAATTGCCCAGAAAGAATGTTTGTTTTGACAAATCTAATAAACAAGCTGTTCAGGTTTTTTGATTTGTATAAACTGTTTGTGATGAAAATAGACATAATAGTGTGTATATAACCCAAATCCTAACTGTTCAGTGTACCAGAGCTACTGATGTTCTGATAGTAAACTTCCAGTCCAAAGAGTATAATAAAATGACTGTTGCTGAAAGACTGTGCCTTGAGTCCATTGCTGTAACAGCGATGCAAATGTATTGGCTTTGTAGTTTCTGGGACATGGCTTTAGCTATTGCTGACCTTTCTAGCTGAATGAGTTATCTGTGCTACAGAAGGGTTTTTACACTGATGCCTTGAGTTTTTTTGTAGAGAGGACTATCACTCCTGCAGACTAAAGCTGCGTGGTGCTGCCCAGCACTTTTTTCTGTAAGCCCAAAGTGGGGGCTCTTATTACTTATAACTGTCCAAAATTTCATTTGAATTTCCTTTTGGAAGAGGTAACAAGTGCAATGTTCAGGTGTTCTTTTCTAAAAGCATGCTCTTCTGTTTCTGCCGAGTTCCTGGATAAAGGATTGGAAAGCAATGAGCTTCTGCTCTTTCCTGTTTAACAATACTAGCTGTGTTACTGCCACAAGAAAACAGGCTTGCCTTTTCGCAGTGGTTACTCAAGTAGCAAGTATTATCTGACCTTACGAAGGTCTCTTGAGGGAAGATAGGAGAAAAGCAGTACTTGGTTCCAACTCTTGCATCAAAAGAATGGCGTTCAAAATCATAACATAGTCTTCTCAGGACCTTCCCTCTGTGTCCTGGACCTTCTGCAACCCAAAAGGCAATTCTTAGCATGAGAAGACTGGGGGTTTTAGGAAGGACAATATCATTCCTTGTATTCAGAAGTGAGATATGAAACCAGTTACTTCTATTATGGGTTTGTTTGGGTTTTTTTTATAGCAACACTGGGCTGTAACCTAAAGGGCTGATGAAACTGCCAAATGGTTTTGACAATGAAGTGGGTTTTTTTTTTAGCTTCACACTCAAAGGTCTTTAAGCAGATTGGTGTTAACACAGTGATTGACTGAGCTCTCTCCACATCCTTGCTTGGGTAGATGTTATATGTGAATGGGCCAGGGCACATGCATTCTTCTAGTAGTTCCATGCTGTTTGCRCTTCCTTTACCATCAGAAAATGAATTATGGCTGGGTAGTCTTCTGTCATCTCAGTGGTCTGAACTCGGTCTTGAAGCTTCACTGGAAGTATTGATGATGAAAGATGAGTGTGATCTTTTCTTTCATCTCTGCTACCAGGCCCTGCCCAGCAGAATTGCATTGAGCTATAAGTGTAGTGTGACTTGCGGAAAGGCTGCGTATATAGCAATTACAATGCTTTGGTGTTCGCTAACATAGAATACAAAGCTTTTACTGAGATTTAAAATGCTGAGTCAGATAGTTGATTATAAATATAAGGAGGTGTTATTTTGAAGTGCTTTTGYGCTAGCTGTTTTCCTGCCTCTCAAGAACCCCTGCCGACAATGACTTTTGTGGTGTCCTTTCTGACCTCTTTGCTTGCATCAGTTCCATGTTCCAAATACTAACTTTAAACCTTAAATCCTCATCCCTCCTTAGAGTTCATTTATTACCTAATGCTGCCCTGAACTGACAGTTGTCACAGATGGCTTGTTTTGTAATGTTATATCTATGTCACTATGAATAGTTGCGAAGAGAGGGACAGAGAAGAGTTAGGGAAAGAAAACTACTTTGTTGCTGCACATAGGACTGTTGTGGGGGGTTTTGTGTTTGGTTGGTTGGTTGGTTGTTTTTTTTTTCTTTTGGCAAGTCAAAACTATTGGACCTTCTCTCTTGCTCTCTTCCTAACAAAATTATAGATACCTGAGATAAAAAGCTCTGTGCTATTTCATCCATGGTAAGCTATGATAGGATCACTGGTACAAGGTTATGAAGATCAATATTTATATGTTTTGGTAATTCTATTATTATATTTTAAATTTCAAAGCTAGACCTGAAGCAAATTGTTATTTGTCACCTGACCAAAGTTAGTACTGCTTTAAGCAAGAGGTTGAACCAAGTTTTTTTCAGTGGTCCCTTCTTTGTAATGTTCTTTTTTTTTCCCTAACACCTGATGGGCCATTGTTTGCCTTTGCCCCCTGTTCTTTTGTCTTTTAGCCAGAGGCTCCCTGTTTGCATCATTGTGCATGCTTATTCAAAATATGTAAAATCTAAAACTGCTATGAATTTTCATACTGCCTAAGAAAAAACCCTGCTAATCATAGATTAAGTTTTTCAATCTCATAATTCTTTGGGATTTAAGGTTACACATGATGTGGCTAAAACATTTTTTTATTAACCTTTAATATTTTTAACAAAACTATGGTCCTGTCTATGTAGTATGTGCTTATGTACCAACTGAAGCTCCAGTTCTACGACAAACTGACTTTGTCACAAATAGTGCTGTTAGAGTCATTGGGATGGCTTAGTTATAAAATGGTAGTAGTGTGTATTTTTGCAGGAATGGATTAGATCAGTATATGCCTCATTGATGGCTAAGGTCTAGCCAACAACTGAAACTGAAAGAGTTGGAAAGCTTAGCACGCTATGATTGATTGTTTCAACAAAAACTTAAATTTCATATGCATTCAAAGAGACATTCCTGTTTTCCATAGGGCTGAAACTTTCCCTTATACTTTTTGTAGATTAAACAAGTGCATCCCATCCCCAGAGTGCTTTCCTTCAGAAGACAGGGAGACCAAATATGGCAGGCAGGACTATAGCTGGTAAAATAGAGATCAACAGATACATGGTTATGTTTTGTAGAAATTAAAGCTGCATATGTGTGTGTTCTACACAGCTAAATGTTGACAGCATTCTGGCCCTGCAGGCTAAGGTGTGTGTGACGTGTAGTCCACAGCAAGCAAGATTTTAAAAAGGAAAAATAAGCACGTCCCCTTCTGGTTCATTAGGATAAGCTTTGTTTTCTTTCTCAAGGGGGAGGGACTGATGCAGAATACTGCTGGCTTTGATCTCTGCTAGAGTCCTGCAGCTGAGATGAAATGGAAAGCATCATGCAGCAGGAGCAAGCAGCTGCTCTCATTTACCCTGGACACCCACAAAGGGCTGAGCAGCCTTTGCCTTTGAATTGACATCACATTCATGCTGGCAGCACTGAAATACTCAGTGTCTTATTTACTCATGAAAGCGAAAAGGAAAAAAAAGAAAAAAAAAAAAAAAGACTGATTTACCAGCTTTATCTTGACTGCACAAGAATCACCATTGCTATCGGGAGGTGCAGCGCACTTGATCCTCTATATTGAGGGAACAAAGGGCCTGGAAATCTGCCAGGTCTCTGTAGGTAAGGTATCCTCAGCTGGCAGCAATCTCTCTTGCAGCCATCAGTGGAGCAAGCTCATGAAAATCCTCTCACACTGCATGAATTCTTCTGGTAGCAGGCTATAGTTATGCAGCTCTAGCGAGTGAAATGAAGTATGATGCGTGGTGTGATACTAGAGAGAGGAATTGTGATCAGAAACCCGTGGCAGGAAGAAAGGCTGGATGGTGGCAGTGAAGGAAAATGAAGCTGAGGGGTCAGTATGGGATAGCAACAGGGAACTCCATGGCGGAGAACAGAATCCCGTCAGCATTAGGAGGTGTTTAAGGAACCAAGTAATTTGTGGTTTAGGGTGCTGTGACCAGTGATCTGAGGGTCAGGCCTGTGTGACAATGCTGAGAAATGTACATACTGTGTGTGCTAACTCCCAGAAGAGTCCCTGCCATGGGAGCTAGCATGGTGTCGGTGGCGGCTGAGAGCTTTGCCACCAAACTGGAGGAAAAGCCCTAGGAACTCAAGCCCAAGAGAGATCTGACAATGTCAAATCTCCAGAGGCCAGTGCAGACAGTGCTGAATGGAGTCACTCTGGGATCTGTATCACTATGGCCACTATCACCCCAGCGAGCAAACCCATCTCAAATACAGGCTGGAGCCAGGACACTGAAATGCCAGCTGACAGGCCAGCAGTATTAGCAGCTTATATTGTACTAGAGCTGAGCAGTGTTGTGATGTGCAGTGAATTCATCAGGGCTCTGTCTCTGCTTGCACACTTCCTATTGCTAGCAGCAGCAGGTGTAGTTCTCACTGAAGGCAAGAAAGAGGATGGGTGCCTTCTTGATGTGAAGAGCTGTAAGACTGTGGGTTCATCACCTGCTTGAGGATACAGGGTAGCTGCAGGCTCTTTATTTTCCCCCATCCCCTAGAACTGAACAGCCTGTAAAGCTGGGGAACTTGGCCATGCTGTGCTGCACCATGCTGGTTTGGCTGCCTGCCCTGCTGCAAATTCTTGGGGAGCTGGTAGGGTATCTCCCTCTTGGAAGATGTCTAAAGATAATCCCTGATGCTTTCACAAATGCCTGACTCTTGAGCAAGTCATGACTGCACATCAGACATTCTGGATCATCCTGGATCATCTACTTTCATTCTTGTGGCAGTATTTAGGATGTGTTCGTTCCTAGCAGATTTGCTGTATAGTCTAAAGCAAAGTTGTTGTCACAAAGTCAGAGACCAGTTTTTGCTGCTTAGTCACCTTTAAATATTAACCTGAATAATGAAATTATTCAAAAGAATGCTGTGGGGTAGGAGTGCATCCCCCCCTCTTAAATACTAGCAAATGAGGCAGTTTCTTTCAAGGTTAAGATCAAGTCTGCGTATGCTAGCAACAGCTATTCAGAGTTGTATTTTAGAGCCTGACTCAAATGTGGAATTCCCTTTTCTTCTGGCATGTCAGGTGAATCTAGGTGTGCCCTTAATAACACTGCCCTCCTACAGACACTCAGTATTTAGAGCAGGGAAAAAGAAGTCAAGATTTCTGACTTGTGTTTTTAGAAGCTTTCTTTATACTTTTCACTTGCAACTTCCAAAAACTTGCCTATGTTCAGTAGCACTATTCTTGTCTGGATATTTCGTTCTTCATCTTGAGTCAGGAAGGCAGCAATATAGAGCTAGGTTGTGCTATCCTTAAAATTTGTGCCCATATGGACACAGTCAAAGGTTTTGCCCTTCATTTCAGGGCAAGCACTCTAGGGCCTAGAGAAATCTGTGCTAATCCTGACCATATTCTTCTCGCATTCTTTCCTTAAGAAAATCCGCCTCAGCCAGATTCTATTCTCTGCTATCCATGTCCTCAGTTACTGTTTCACTGTGGATCCTGCTTTCCCCATTTTTTCCCTTGTGGACCAAAGCCATAATACTCAGTAACATTTCAAAGTATTTTTCTACCTGTTTCTAGGTAGGTTCCCTCTTGTTCTGCTACACCAGCACTCATTGCAAATAGTGGGGGTGTATTTGGGCAGCTGGTTCTCATAATCCATCCCCTGTTCAAGGAACCTGATTGATTGCTGTTGCTGCCAGGAGGGCTGCAGGTACCTGTGCCCCATCAGCAACAGGTGGTTTGTACTTGGTATTACATCCTGCCCATATTTGAGCAATTTCTCATTTATTCATAAAATTTGTTCTGTCTTTTCTTGGCTTGTGACTTAATGTTAGTGCTGCCAGCTGCATTTTCTTCTTACCTGTCTGCTCGGCAATTTGACTTAATGCAGTCATCAAGGAGGCTGTATACTGATCCTTTACTCACAATCTGAGTAAAAGCTGGTGTTAGCACAAGCTCTAATCAATTTGCCCATTTAATTTCAATTCAAAGTTTGAAGTAGTCTCTAAAAGGACCACACTCTAGCCCACAGCTGTGCTTGCTTTCTGTGGCCCAAGATCAGCAGCTATCTGTCCCAAGTCCCCTAGGTCATTTCTTGTCTTGTAAAGCAGCAGTAGTCTTACCTGCTGCACCCCCTGCCTTGGGATGGTAATCTATCTGTTGTTATACATGCTGCTGTTCCAAGCTCCTTTTTCTTTTCCCATTTATACATATCATCCCCTAAATCACCTTCCTCTGGTGACTTCAAATCTAATTCTCCACCACTTTCTGCAGATACAGCAGCTATTTTTAATTTTTGCATCCTGTTCTGCTTTTGCAAGCATCTAATTTTAGCTTCACATTTAATATGATCAGGTTCCTTTGGAGCTCTCCTTTGCTCTAGGGCGAATGGCTATACTGTGCATGTTAATCATTCTACTCGATTCTGCCGTTTTCTGCTTCTGTGGCTTTTCCCTTTTTCTGAACTGAAAATACTGTATCTCATTATTACCTTTTTGAGCCACTAGACTGTACTACTTTTCAAGTTTCTTAGTATTTTCTTTTAAAACACAGTTTTCAGATCAAAGCAGTTATTTTCTGCTTTTACTCTGGCTCTATCAGCACAAAATGTTTTAGCTGCTTCCACAACAGTCACAGTAATACAGGAATTTTATCCTCAAGTTTCACTTCATAAGCTCTACAGTAACTAGAGAACATTTATTCTATATCATCCCTGGTCCTATGGGCTGAAATGAAACATCCCTTCTTCCATGGAGAGGTGCCTGTAGCCTTGAAGGTCTTGGGGTTTTTTTGTTGATACTTTTATATTGCTCAGATCTTCAGTTAGAGCAATTAGTATCATTTGGGTGGCATTAGAGGCTTGTCGAGGTCACTTTGCTTGGTTTCCAGCAAAAAAACAAAAGACTTGGCAAACTGCAAAGGACACATGCTGGCTAGCTAATGAAAAAACATTTTTTCTGGGGCCATGCAACGTCCTAGGCTGAACACAGCAAAGGAGGCTATGATGCCTTCAGACTGGAATTGAACTATTCTTACCCAAGGGCTTCATGGAGTATTGCGTCTCAGGAGCCTTCCCCTGATCAAAGGGGCCAGTGTTGTCTTTGGGCTCTTTACTTGACACGGTGCACTTCCAGTATTTCTGGAACAAGTCATATTTACACCATGGAAACAGCCTGCAATCCAACCGAACATTTCACTTTGAGCTGGCCAGCAAGGAAGAGATCCCTGATCAGATGCAGAAGAGGAAAAAAAAGGACATAATATGCTAATAGTGGATCCAAAGCAGAAAAAGAGAGAGATACAGTCCTTCAAGCTGCAAAAGCTCAGAGCTGAACTCGGGGTTATCAGAGGTTCCCAGTAGTGACTGTGGCATACAAGGCATCTTCACGACAGCGTACAAGCAATGACCCCAGGCACAGCACCAGCAGTACCCCTGGAGAGGACTCATGCAGAAATGGGCATGGTACTTGCAGGGTCTTTTCCCAGAAGATCATGAATGCAGGTAGATCGAGCAGTTACGGTTAGAGAAGAAAACAGTATGTGCCAGTAGAGGAGATGAGGGTGATTATTTTTAGCTTTAGTTTCCACAGAGACTGTGCATCAAAAGTAATGAGAAAGGACTGGCAGGCACAGGAGGCTGTGAGGTTTGCACTCAGTTCCATGAAGAGCATCTCTAGGATGAAGCTAGACCAAGAAATGAATTTGAGAAATGCACTGCTAAATCAAAAAAGCCAAAGGGCCCATATTCCCATCTTGTCCTGAAGCCCTGAAAGCTCTTAATCAAGGAAGTAATTTAATTTTGAACTTTACTGATTGGCTGTTTTCACACGTGGCCAATGTGGGCACTTCAGAGCTTTTAACCTTGCTGGAAATAGAGCAGGACTGCTGGAAACTGGGAAGATCTCTGCTTTTTTCTTCAAGAACTGTGAACCTATTCTCCTATGTGCTGTGCAGTTACTTGTATGGATCTACAGCAAGTGCAGTAGCCCTTCAGTCTGGAGTGACAGAGTTTTACCTACGAGTAAAAGCTTTATCAGCGCTGGTGCCCCAAAATAGGCAGCATCCTGACGTCCCTTCAGGATGAATCCCCTGGGGGACCATTCAGTTGCAACCGCATGTCGTGACCTACAGCTAGCAAAGCTGAAAGGACAGCGAATCTTCCATGCGAGAAGAGCCAGCAGAGTGATTACAGCCGAGTTCTGGCTGAAGGCACCCTGGGGCTGGCTGCTGCTTTATTTTACTAAGTGGGTAAGTTCATGCTCCTTTAACTCAGGGAAAAAGCTTCTGGTTCAGTGATGGGGCAGGATCTCTTCAAGAGCATGTGAGAACACGGTATTGATTCAGCCCTGGCTGTGTGTGAGGAAATCCCTGGGAGCATCCACCTTTGTCCTGACTTACCTGTCAGAACAGCACTGAAATATTGGCCTGAAACATCTGTCACTTTAGTTCTTTGTTGATCATCTGAGCTGGCTCCCTTATGCCAAGCACAACAGCAATGGGGAGAAGGGATGAAAGGGTATAAGGTACTAGCTGCAGCTTTTCTGGTCCTGAAGGGTACACTAAAGTGGGTTAGCTGTCAGCTGTCCCACGGAGACTATCCACCCAGTGCAGACAGCCAGGGAGTGTTACACCAATGTTCTGCTTGCTTCCCCTTCCCTCTCATCCCCTCCAGAGCCAGTGGGGCAGGTAGGACCTCAAAACACCATCTGGCATCAGGCGAAGTAGTTGGGAAAATTCCTTACTGAGCTTGATACATCACTGAGCTTGATGTATCGCTGTTGGACATTGTCAGGACTCTGGTCTCTCTGGGCAGGCTCAGAAGTGCATGCTTAGGCACCTGAGGAGGCTTTTGGGGCAGTGATTGACAGACCAAGGTCTCCAACTTCTTCAGACTCTTTCAGAGCTGGGTAGCAGCAGCAGGTGAGGTTGCATATCTGGATTTTAGTCCTTGCCTTTTAATCTTTGAAAATAAATAAATACTGCTGTCTCTCAGTGTAGGGAATAGGAAGTACCTTCTGACAGAAGGTTGCTGGCAGAAACTGGTGTCCATTTTGGTCTCTTTGAATGCTGTCACTTTTCTGAACTTCTGAACTGCTTTTTTTTTCCCCTGGAATTCTGGGGGGGTCTGATCTTGTAGATGCTTCTGCCACAGGCTGCATGCTCTCATGTCTGTAAGGCCGTTCAAGAGCAAGTACATTAGATAGTTAGCCCTGGTTGCTGGCAGTCAATGGGGAAAGCTCAGCATCCTCTGTAGATATCAGTGTGGTAATACTGCTTGCATGAAGTGGGAAGACATGGTCAGGCTGGATATTGCAGGGAAGAGCGTTCAAGAAATTCAATGTGAAAATGGATTGGATCCGATTCCTTACCTCTTTGCTGCCCGTGGCCAAGCAGAGAAATGCCGGAGCATCCTTCCTCACCTGCTAATTGCACCCAGTCTGCACGGATATAAAAAGAGTAGTCGATGAAGCACAGGAGCATCCATCCTGCAGCTTACATAAGTAGTAAGGAAGAGTTCAATTCAGTGTGGTGAAGGGAAAAGCTCAAAGAAAACAGAAAATAGGACACTTGGTCGTTCCAGAAATGACCCAGTGTGCTCCGCAAGAAAATCAGTCCTATAATGGGATCATCTCTTTCTTGATATGTCTACAGTGTTATGGTGCCTTAATGACCCGGCTTTTTTTCCCTTGTTTTCCTCATATTTACTTGTTCATTCTACCTTTGCCCTCCTTCCCCGGCCCCAGCACACGCCGGCCCCTTCCCTCCTCCTGCCCCTGGGCTGGCGGCCCCGGGGCCGCGCCGCGCTGCGCACCCCGCCGGCTGGGTATGGGTAGATGCACGATTTCGCACCCGGGAGAAAACGTAGCCTCTCGGCCCGGGTCCCCGCCTCTCCCGCCGGCCGAGCCACTGGGGGTCAGTGTTGCTCCGCTGACGCCGCAGCAGCGCCGGGCCGCGCTCCCTGGGGCAGCGGCCGCGGGGAGGCGGTGGGAGCCCGGAGCTCCGGCTGCCCGCCGGCAGGGCTGGGGGAGGCGGTCCGGGGCCACCACGGCTCCGCCAGCAGCAATGCGAGCTGGCAGGAGCAAGGCTCAGCCTGGGACGTTCAGACGCGCCGCAGTTGTGCTTCCCTAGAGGAACCCCGTGCCTCAGTTTCAGTGTCTAAAATGCAGTGCATCACCTGCCTCCCTCTTCTTCRCCAGCAGCACCCAGAGGCCCTGGTGAGAGTCTTCAGCTGCCTAGTCACTGACCAGATGGCAGAGACCCCTTCTTTGCTATTGCTTTTAGTAATTACAGGAGAGGAGAGATGGCTAGAGCAAGCTGGGATCAGGCCAGATGCTTCTCCTTTCCCCAGGGCCTGTGTGGCCAGACGTGCACGTGTTGTCCTGGCAGCCTGCCTGGCCCTTGTCAGATGCCATGCCCGGAGCGCTGCCAAGCGTGTGGATCTGGCAGCTTGCGGGCCCGCCAGCTCTGCTGCCTACATGGATGGGCACCAGCCCCCAACCCCTCCCTGAGGTTCGTTTGCACCAGGATATGCACAGCCCCTCTGGAAAGAGTCGGCTGTCATGGCTCGCCGGCAGGCAGGGCACCGTGGGGTGAGCCCAGTGCAGACACCCAGGCAGGGCCGGCTGTAATCCAGGCAGGTCTTGCACAAACACAGTGATGCTGCTCCTGTCTGCATGGCCCCAGATAGTATCCATGGGAAGGAATTGAAAATCAGACACAGCTGCATGGCTGGTCCAAGCCTTGCCTTGCCCCTGTCGTTCACCAACTGCTTTTTTCAAGCCCGGGAAGTTAAGCAAGGACCTTGCCTCAAAATCAAATCCCAGGGGGTCTATTGACCTTGCGGCAGCTGGAGTTTGGTACCGGGTACCACCAGAGTGATGGCATCCTTGAATAACATTCAGAGTAAGATCTATTCATCTATTTTGTTTTCAAGTGTGTCTTTCACTCAATAATATGGAGCTTGCTGCAGAAACTCGCTTGAAGCTTGTATTTGTCTTCTTCAATCTCCTGGCCAGGCCCATGCTTTTCTATTTGGCTGCTTTGAAGCACATCTCATAACATGCTTCCAGATGCAGAATGACCCCAAAGGCAGGTCCCAGAAAGCAGCCTGCAGACCTCAGAGCACCAACAAAGTGTGGGTGGTGCCCCATCTCCTCCTGGGATCTGAGCAGGCAGCAGCAGAGCTGGGCTGACCTCCGTGCTCAGCTTCCTGCTGATTTTCAGCTTCCTCGGGCACTGGTGCAGTGGCACAGACCTGCCCTTGCCTGAGCAACCTGGGCTGAGACTCAGCTGATCTACCTTTGCGTGTGTGGTGTGTAGGCATTGATATCTGATCTAGTCAGCCAGATSGAGCTGCTTTTAGGGCACAGTTCATCTGATCTATTCTAGACAGATGTCTGCTTTGCAATAAGTCACCCCTAAAGTGCCTCTTTCTCCCCAGTGATGACACGGGGAGCTTGCAGTGACTAGCTCAGACAAGGCATGTGTGGGTGAAGCCCAGTGGGCACTGAGCCTGTGTTCAGCCTTTCAGCTGGAGCCTTGCAAAGGGCCTGTTGTGGTTGGGGATCTTGGACAACTGATCAGCCGGGGCATGTGCAATATGCACTTGTGGCTGCTTGCTGTTAAAATGTTATTTCCATTATGGTGTTGCAATCTGTGTCTCATAAAATAACCTAGCAGCTAGATTCTTTGCTCAGGAGAAGGAGGATCGTTCCCCTTGTCTGACCCCTCTTCTCTGAGGGGGTCCAAACCCCATCTCCTGCTCCTAGTGAGCAGTCACGAAGTGGCAGCCTCTGGGGCAGACGTTTTCCATCTCTGCAGCTGAAACTGTTGTCCTGTGTAGGTAGGTCTCTTGGAGACCATGAACAAATACAGTATCAGCACTTCTACATTCCTTGATATAAATGAAGTTACATGGCCAGAAGCTGAGACTTCCAATGTTTATTGCAAGTGCTATTTATAATACCAACATGAAAGCAGAGCATTTATGCATTAGAAGTACATTCACTTTGGAGAAAAGCACCAAAAAAACAGTAATATGATCACACATAAACTACTGGGGGAACTAGACCCAGTCAGGAAGTGACCTGTGCTCTTCCGTAATCACTCTTGAAACTTTCAGAGCAACGTTAATCCAAAGGTCTCAAAGCACTTCAGAGATGTGTAATAGGTGGAGACGCAGCAATCAAAAGCTGTGGCAGAACTCACACTGATTTTTGTAGACTTTGGATAAAATTAATGCATAACATGTAACAGACAGCTGGAGGTCAGGAACTGTTGCCCCAGCCACGCTGCTTGAACCACCAGGCGCCTTTCTTCCTCTTCTAGTCTCAGCTTATCGGTGTCATCACTCTAAAATAAATGGCACCAAAGTTCACAGTTTGTAACTATATGCACAGAGACTAACGGAGCTGTTGAGGATTAGAGAGGCTGTTCCCATCATCTAGTCTGACCCTCTAGAGCACACAGCAGCCATTCTTGACTTTGGAAGTCTTCAAATGATGGAAAGACCTCGCAGTCTTAGCTAATTGTTCCGATAATTAAATGCTTTTATTGTCTACAGCCTGCACTTAATCCTTGCTCTCAGTCCATCTAGTGGCAGTTTTCAACACTGAATCTCTGTTCTCAAAGACACTTCTGAATGAAAAAAGCACGAAAGGTGGTTTAACAATTAGATGAGGTTACTACCATTTACAGCTGTACTGCACAGCATAAGTATCGTAATCTGTATTATATGAAACAATATGTTTCTTTTACATATATTCAAAGTATCTTTTCATATATTGTTTCATATAATATGCAATAAGTGTACATCTAGGTCAGTCAGTTCTGTCTTCGCTGCTTTTGCTCTACTGAAGATAGGCCAAAGAAATGAATGGTTGTGCTTCAGCTCAGTGAGACCTGAATTCATTCTTGATTCCTTCACAGCAATGAAAGTCAATAGTACTAGGGACAGCTGATAGGAAAATTGTCCTGCTTTTGCATAAAGCTGATGCTCCAATAAAGCCTTGTTATTCCTTGATTTTGTAGATCCCGAGCAAGGAAAGTAGTTTTGTGCATGGTCAAAATAAGGTCTTACAGTGAAGATCAGGATGAAGAATTATTTGGAGCTGGAGATCAGCATTGCCCATATTGAACCAACAGTGTGAGTGAGAAAGCACATAGCTGTGCTTTAGGGTCAGCATACTTGTTTCCCCATGCAGCAAGTTGCATGGGACTCACAAGATGCCTTATCTTGCTTGAACCTGCCCCCAAAAAGGCTGAGTGCACCAGCTAAACTCACCTCAACTGGATGGAGGCATCCTGGGCAGTATTAGCTCTTAGATCTGGCAGCTCTTAGACCCATGGTGCCTCTTTGTATAGCTGTCAGTTGTTCAGAGGTTAGAGTATGTGAGCATCACTATGAAGGTAGTTGCTTTTCACCGAGCTGTTGGCCAGCTGTGGGAGACTAYGGCATCAGCAGTGTTGGCCGTGACAATGTGTTTGCATACATGGATGCTCAGAGCATGCTGTAATACCGTGTTATGCTGTTGTTGGGGGTTTTTTCCCCATGAAGGAARGCAAGAAGTTTGTGCAGTTCAGCAGCAGGAAGAGTAGTAAAGAAAGATGAGTTTTCATCCATCTCTTTCCAGGTTTCCTGGCTGAAACTACAGCCTGTCTCTGCCTCCCCTTACAAAAAGGTCTCTTAATCACAAAAGTAGAATGAGAGGAATCAAGGAAGCAGAGCGGCTGCCCTAGAGAAACACCCAGGAAAATAAATACAAAAGCCTGTGTGTCTTCCTGTCATGAAAACAATGCAGTTAACTTCTTCAGGCAACGAAGATTTAACATTTGTAGGTGCCAGGCGTGCCTGTGGCTAGCTTGGTGTCAGAGTGATAAAAAGATCAGAGTTACAGCAGTACTACCAGTTACCGCAGAACTTCTCCATGTCACCAGAAAACCACCTGCATAGAAATCGAATACATTATATTTACAGCAAATGAATGCAAACAATGGTGGGTTGGAGCTCTGAATGTGTGACTAGCCCTGTTGGTGGTGGAGGTTAAACAGCGCTATAACAACCACAGCAGACATGGTAAACCAATAACATGTTCAGAGAGTATAAATCACTCTTTCCTATTTCTATCATTGTGGTGTTCATGACACGCTGGGTTTCTGATTGTGCAATGAAATGGCAATTGTGCAATGAAGACGTTTGGTGTTTGTAAGGGAAGTTGTTCCTGAGCCAAACTGCTCCTTTGGAGCACAGCAAAGAGCCGCAGCACCGTGACGGGTGGTTTTGTAAAGCGTAGGATCCTCGGTGAAATTACCCTGGGCCTCCCCATCCAGATCCTCTGTTGTACGACAAAAAACAATGCATGTGACAGATTGGATAAAATCTTCATTGACTGTCCCTGCTCAACTTAAACCAACTATTTTTTTGCCACCTGATATCAGTCCCTTGCTGCCAAAAAAACTTTTTGTAATCAGGAAAGAAAAGAAGCCAAGACATTGAGTATGAAGTCATCATTTATAATTAATTTTCTTCAGATTAAAATAATTTTCTGAAATCTTGTAGGGTTTGCTTGTTTTATATCAGGTTCTTAGACAGCACTTACATTATACTTGCCTACATTCAGAAAAGATTATTTCACCCCATGTGTTTATTGTCATTATTCTTTTGAGTGTGTTCCACTTGATTCTGTAAAACATTAAATATGCCAGAGGAAATGCCAAAGGTGAAGATATTGAATGCTGCTAGTGCTACAAAAGATAAATAAGCTGAAAGCATTGACATGACAGCCTGAGATACCATAACAAGCTGTGGGTTTTCTCCACTCCAAAACTGCTTTCAAGCCATGGTCTTTTCTACAGCAAGATGGGAGGGCGAGGAAGGGCTGACATAAAATACTGAACAAAAAGAAAATATTTTTAGTTGTTACCAGCAAACTTTTCAACCCTAATGTGTTTTTCACCCATTCTGCTGCTTAGCAGGGACAGGAGACCCCATTCACTGGCGAGAAAGCATGTCCGTGTGTACGCTGGCCTCCCTGAAGGCAGTCAGAGGACATGGCCATGCCAGTCTGGAGGCGCAGAGCTCTTCCAGGACAAAACTGCCAGCAGCTGTAGCCTGGGGGCAGTGGGCAGCAGATGCTTCTGTCTGTGAGTCTGCTTTCATTTCCTCTTCTCCCCCTTTCACGTCCTCCCCTTCTCCACCACTCTTACCCACACCTGCCAAAGGTAAGTCTGACTTCATCCTGCCTTTGGGTCCAGTTTACGCAGCAGTGGCCACCTTATGTTTTGCAGCTGGGATATATAGAGAGAAAATCACGTCTGTCAGCATCTGTTAATTCTTTGGCTGTTCAGAGCAGTGGTCATTTGAGCGGTGCCTTGGAGCCTTGTGCACCCTGCTTTAAGGCTGGCTTAATGGGAGAGGAGGTCAGTATCTGCCTTGGGGGGCTGGTGAGGATAACCACCCATCCTCAGGCTCCTCCTTCTGCTTTTGTAATCTCAGCCCATCCTGGCCTGGTGTTTCTGATTGCCCTGCCGAGGGCTTGGCAGCTGGTTTTGTCTCTGCAGTCAGCTCTTTCCTCTTCTCTGAAGGCTCTTTTTTGCTTGGTGCCCCTGCTCTGTCTGTCCCTTGGCCACCATTGTCTGTGGCACTGGATGTTACCTGCACAGCTGGCGCCGGCTGAAGGGGCTCACTGCTCTTTTTCCACCTTCTGGTTCCCGACCTCGTATTGAATTCGTACATTTTGCCAGTGACTTGCAAGGGAGAAAAGACAATCAATTAAAATCATTCCTGCTTTAGCAGATTAAGACATGACAGTCCTCAGGATGGGGCTGAAATGGGAAACGTGAAGCACCTGGAAAATCAGATCATTTTGGGAAGGTAGCCCTGAGAGGGAAAGCCTCATTTCCGCAAACGAGCATGGGGACCTGGGCGTCATGGTGGCTGCTCAGGGGGGATGCTATTCTATCAGTATAAAAACTGACTCTGCAGTTCGGGGAATAGAAATATTCAAAATAGGACCTTGTAATTCTCTGTCTTTGGATAGAGGCTACCACCTACCATGGGTTAACATGGGCAGTCTAACAAACACATCCATAGTCCTTAGCTGTTAGGACTAACTCTCCCAAAACTTTTGCCTTTGGCAGTGCTGGGAAAGGCCATTGTATATGTCTGTGCCTATTTTTTCAAATAGAGTTACCTATGTGATGTAGCAAAACCTGCTAGGAGCACAATATTCTACATACATCTTCCAGACCATGTCAGGTTGTCTAGGTTGACCCAAGATTTGGAGAGCTGGGATCCCACATGAGTTTTGGCTCTATGCATTGCTTCTCCATTTGCACAAAATGCTTTCCTCCAGGCTTGCTGTGCACATTGTCATTAATAGAGTGAAATACTATGTATTTTCTGTTTGTGCAAGTACATGCTTCCCTCATATATATAAAATGTGGTTAAATTTGGGTTGTTTAGCACACATGGCTACCTTTCCTTGTTGGAAAGATTTTTGGTCCTCTTCAGATTGTATGGGTAATTTYTACTTGTACATTAAAAGCAAGTATCTTCTCCTCTAGCTCATTTACTACCTAGAGATAGGTGGAAAAATTGCCATGCGTCCAGTGTGATTGCCTCACAGTCTAAATCACTGTCTCTTGCTAAACATGGAGAATCAGGAGCTATAGTGGCACTTCTTGTAATTAAACATTATTGGTATGAGACAAACAAAAGACCATTAAGGCCTGGAAAGAAACRGTGGTTACGTGTTACTACATGTTACAGTTTGTATCAGAATTAATAGTTTCTGACACATTAACACAATTTGAGCAATTAAAGATGAAATTGGATCTCTTTACATGTTACTTCTTCTGACTGCTTACAAGGTGGGCATGTTAAAGCAGCCCAGATCAGGAAGCAGCTCCTGACCATCCCTCCCAATCATATGCAACAGATGATGTCCTGGGAATTATTAAATCTCATCTCCAAGCTGCCAAGACTTGATCCTCTAGGGTTTGGGATGAGCCATGGAGGGGAGAGGGGAAGAGTGGGGAGCACACACTCTCTGCTGACACCAAAAAGCTGTGTTATAGCTTAATGTTTGTGTCAGGCATGATGCAAACACTATGGCTCTGGGGGGCAGTTTGGATGGGGTCAGATATCCRTAAGTCCGGTGTGGTCAGGTTTGCTGTAGGAAAGGAACCACCAGCTGTCCTGCAAAAACACCAGGAAGCAGCTCTTGCAGCGGCCTAGAGAACATCCATGTTTAATATTTTACAAATGCAGTTTCATAGGGAAAAAGCAGGAATTTCAGAGCCCATCCCTTCAGATCTCTTTATAAATAGCAGGTGGTCTTGGACCTGGACCAAACTGGCCTCAAACAGTCTCATGGATGGGCTTAATTGCACAGTAGGGTCCCATTTGGTCACCCAAATTCTACTGAAGTCCCCATGCCTAGTGTTTCCCATTAGCTCACAGCATCCGACAGCTCCGAGCCAGCTAATAAGAAACACAAGGTACAGGCACTTGGGTGGAAATTTGGCCAGATGAATCCAAGCCTTGAAACAAGCCTGCCTTCTTCTGGATAATTTTTAGACCTATTGTTTCAGACCTATTTTTGGATCTATTTGTTAAAGACCTATTTTGAGTGACTGTCACATTTTACCAGCCTCCCCTCTTCATGCTGGGGCCCTCAGCCGCTAGATGCAGAGCTGGGCATCCTAATGCCAGGGCGAGCGGCTGGGCACACGTTGCGGTGCGGGGCTCATGGCAGGGGCAGTGGCTCAGGGGGATGAGGTAAGGCGGATCAGAAAAAACATTTTTCTGTAACGAACCGTGCTGCAGAGCACAGTGGCTGTCACTTGGGGAAGGGGATAAGCACTACACCTCCTGGGTCATCCCGGTTTTCCTAGCTTTTGCCTTAATTTAGCTTTTGCCTTAATTTCACTTTTCCTAGTTGCCCAGCTGGTTAATCAGATATGCTCAGAGTTGGCATAGCTGCAGCCTGGTGACGCACTCAGTAGCTGATGCCACCACAACTGTATCTAAAAGCAAATRGTCTTCTCTTTCCTCCCCAACAAGTGATGCTCAAGCTCTAGAGCAACACACTGTTGCTACAAGGGAGGAGGAGGTTTCTGCAGGAGCGAGTAACTCACCCACCCGCCCTGCATCCAGGGAGAGGTTTCAGAGTCAAAGTCAGTACATCTGTGGCTACATTAATCTGCTGGCCATTTCCCAGACATGGTAAGGGTGAAACCACATAGCCATGACAGCACCAGAGCAGGAGGCTTGCAGCAAATTCCTCCTCCCCTCCCACCTTCCWATACCGGATCCATACATTCAGGTTTAGCAGAGGATCAGTGAATAATCTGGCCATGGGATGTGCGCTTTCAAGGAACGTAAGTATATTCTACCATTAGAAATATTACTAGGGCAGTGTCTTGATTTTCACTATGTGTGAAATATAGCTCCCATTCTCCTTGGAAACAGCAAACCTGAAATATGAAAAGCAAATGTCGAACCATATTAAAATCAACTAATCCAGTACGTTTCCAGCCAAATATTCATATCCACTATTAATTGCTTTTATTACCTGGGTCTCTGGCTTCTCCATCAAAGACAGTGTTTAGCTTTTTCATTGTCTGTGAAGAGAGACAAAATGTGAAATGAATCCTTTGAATTAGTTAAGTAAGAAGAAGCAGCAGTGACTTGGAAACAGTAACCTGCATGGATGGAGGTGGATTTGTATGACCTGCATATTGCATTCCTGTAGGCTGGGTTTAATCAAAACTGGCAACAAAAGCCATTTGTGGTGTAGGGTGTTGCCACTAGATGTTCAAAGGAGAATTAATAAGGTCTCACATGCTAAATGCCTCCACGTGTGTAACCACAAAAGGGTCACCTCCACCCCGAGGAGGCTTGGGAATCCCCTCTCTGAAGAACTTGGGGAGGGAGAGTACACTAATGAAAGTGCCTTGCAGCCTTTATGCTATTATGGCTATGAAAAAGGAAGGACCCCCAAGATCTAGGAGCAAAGAAATATCTATTACAGTGGAAATAACTATGGCATTTTGCTGCAAACAGCTTATCAAGACCAAACTCTTTACAGCTTGGGTACACTTGTGTACCTCACTGGTTGCACTCAGGCGGGTCAGGGTTAGCTGCACAGGTTGGTAGTGTCTCAGCAGGGCAACATTGCCACCAGTGAAGCTGGGGCACTTGTCATCCTGCCTCTGCAGCTGCAGCGAGTCTCCTTGTCACTGCTCCGGGCACAGCCTCTCTGGCCTCCCACGTACGGGGCTGCCAGAGAGGCTGGAGAATTCGGCACTTGGAAGCAAAGGGGCCACAGCACGGGTGAGCGCCCCTCACACCCAGTGTTGCCTCCAAATACAGAGGCCAGTTGGGGCACTGAAGTGTTTTGCATTTGGGGGCAATCCTTTTTTCCTTGCCTATCATTTTTATATTCTCTTTGRCAAACACACCTTTCATAGAAAGGGTCCTACGATCATATTGCATGATGGGGCTGGGCAAAACTGGGGTTTGTTTTGAGGCCGGCAGTACTTACCACAACCACTTCTTTCTTAGGTTTCTTTTCTACAGAAAGGAAAATGCACATTGTAAAGAATCAGATTTTTCTGACAGTGACTATAGACACCAAAGCCAAGATTTCCTCAAACAAATAGACATTCTTGGTACTCAACTTCTGAGACATCTCAAATGAGCCTTATTTCTTTTCAAAGGCTGATCCCTTATACTATTTGAAAAGCAACTCCTTCATAGTATTTTGGAGTGAGAATCCACAGTTGCCAATGACTAATCAAAAGTTTAGCCTTAAAAAGTCTTATTCCTTCAGTAATGAATAAATAACAATGGTTTCTTTAACAAATTTACCTTTCTAAATAATATGAACAGACATAGAAATTCACCTTTAGGGATATTTGAACTACAAATGTAGATTTTTTTTTTCCATGACTGTTTGTAGTTGCAAAGCTTGTGCACTCAAACATGCGCTTGGAGACAAAACAGGGAAGTGCTGCAGATCCAGTCAAGTAAAATTCAGATTGAAGAACAGTTTGGTTACGTGTGAATTTACCATGCTATTAACTCATCCCACATACAAACAAATACAGCAGCAGTACCACTGGCATCTCAAAAGCATGGATTTGTGGATGATACCCAACTAGTTGCTACGATTTCTTCTTGCTCGCTCCTTGCCAATTTGTTTAATGGCCTTTCTTTGGAGAACTGTATGCCTGGCCACCAACAGGGTTTACAACTGGGCGTGCAATACTCTGAAGTGCTGCAGATGGGTCTCAACCTGAGCACTGATGGGAAACCTGTTCTGTCTGGCCTTTGCTGCCCAGCATTTGGGAACCAGTTTTTCAGAAAGCACCAAGCATCCATTTTTTGGAAACCAGCCAATGCTGAAATGTCTCAAATTGGGCAACCAACAGAACAGCTAATTTTGTTGGGGTTTATTAGTCATGTGTTTTTTTCAAGCTGGGAGATACTGATTCAGGAGAGGGAGTTACAAAAGCAGGGTCTTACTGAGCCCAGATGAGCCATGCTTGCTAGCAGAAAGCTAATGGGACTAAAAGGAACAAGACTGCTTAAAAAACCACTTTTTTAAATGTGCAATTTATACCCCTGCTAAGTTATACAAACTCCTTTAAAAGCACCAATACTTTAAAATAAATCTTCAGGTACATGAAGTAATGGTGTCAAGGGAGCAAATGAAGGGATCAGAGAACAGGGCATTAGAGTGGAGAGGACTCTTGAAGGTGCTGTAGAGGGACAGGATAATTTTTTAACAGATAGCATATGAATTACATGTGAAAAATATAGTAATTCTTTAGCATCCATGCCAGAATACCAGGCTACTCTGAATTTGTTTTTTATCTAATAGTTAATAGATTTGAAGACCAAAAGGACCATGAAATCACTTAGGCAGGCCTCCCATAATCAGCCAGGGTTATTTAATCTCAGTACTCTTGTACTGGGTCAAATCTATTTGTCTAGAAATGGATTTACAAATTTTACACTGAATCGTAAACAAGGTCTTGTTGTGAAGTATTAAAAACAGGAAAGAGGTACACACCTGGAGCATTTATCCTGTAATGAAAAAAAGATAAAGAGTGTAGTTAACAAATGTCATACTTTTGCCTACATAAAAATATCATGCTTTGTTCTCTTTCATTTGGCAAGAAGGATGTGTTTCCTTGAGTTCTGGGATTTGATTTGTTTGGTTTCTGGTTTTGCATTCACTGAAGGCCTGCATCATTTAATGCTGCTCTCAAACAGGAAAACAGCCCTGASCATTGCTCTAACACCTCTCCAAGAAGGGATGATATTAAAAAAATAAAGTCTTATTGATGATAGCATGATGGATTCATATAATCTGGAAAAATATATTTTCAAATATTGTCATCTTGTTCCATCCTTGGAGGAATGTCAATTTTTTGGATCTGATGTGCTCACATAATATCTTTTAAAATATTTGAAAGGTTGTAAATGTTTTTGAAAATACAGAAATTGTTTTTTAATGGGAGAGCCTGGCTCCTGGTGAATCACTTGCCCTATTAATAAATAATAACAATAGCCAAGCTATATGCTGCTAGATTCATTTGTCATTTTTATCACAAATTGCTAAATTCCTTGCACACACCATTTGAAYTATAATCACAGTCATATATTAGCTCTTTACATTTACTATAATTTCTAAATTTAGGTCCAAATCCTGAGAATACTTATAAAAATCCTTTTTTTTAAAATCCCAGTCCACTTAAAGAGCTGCTTATCTTTGTTTTGTGAAGTAAAAAGTCAATTTAGAGGTGGTCTGGCTCCAGCCCGCTGAGAAGGCAGCCAGCGCGGATCTCTGCCGCTTCCCACAATGAACCAAAGCCAGTCCCAGGTGCTTCCGTGGCTTTTGCCAAGGAAGAGCACTTAGAGGAACTGCAAAGCTTTATGGGCCAGAGCCTTGCAACGGGCTTGGGTAAAACTCCAGGAAATCTGCAGAAGTTTTGCCAGAAAAAGAATTTGGCATGAGCACCAAGGTTTGGAAAGGACTCTGGGATCCGTAGCTGAGAGGGAGGAAAAATGCATCTGGTAACTACCTAGATTGGAGCTCCCTTGGAGTGGGAGCCAAATACAAACCAAAAACGTTTGTATTTTTGGTCAGCACAGTCAGGCACAGACTCTGACTGTGCCTCACGAGCATAGCTGCCTTTAGAGGTCATAATTGTTAATTCCACTATTACCTTCAGCTAATGCTAATGTTAGTAAATCCATGAAAAAAAATGCCATGGACATTTTTCCTTGATTTCATATCATTAACACCAAATATCACTGTAGCTGGTAATAGCATTTACTACGGCAAAGGGTATACCGCTATAAAATACTCAAAGCGTAGATTTCATTACGGCTGCGTCGTGGTTTAACCCCAGTCAGCAACTAAGTACCACACAGCCGCTCACTCACTCTCCCCTCCCCAGTGGGATGGGGGAGAGAATCGGGGAAAAAAATTAGAACCCGTGGGTTGAGATAAAGACAATTTAATAGGACAGCAAAGGAAGAGAAAATAATAATAATAATGATAAAAGAATATACAAAACAAGTGATGCACAATGCAATTGCTTACCACCCACTGACCAATGCCCAGCCCGTCCCCAAGCAGTGATCACCGCCCCCCAGCCAACTCCCCCCAGTTTATATACTGAGCATGACATCATATGGTATGGAATATCCCTTTGGCTAGTTTGGGTCAGCTGTCCTGGCTGTGCCCCCTCCCAGCTTCTCACTGGCAGGGCATGGGAAGCTGAAAAGTCCTTGACTACTCTAAGCACTACTTAGCAACAACTAAAACATCAGTGTGTTATCAACATTATTCTCATACTAAATCCAAAACACAGCACTGTACCGGCTACTAGGAAGAAAATTAACTCTATCCCAGCCAAAACCAGGACAGGCTGAAAGGCCTGAGTTCTCTCTGTCGCTGCCAGGTGTTGCTGGGTACTTCCCCAGAGTGACATTTGGGAGGACTCACAGAGGCGTGCCGTCTGCTTTGCCTGCCGGAGGGCAGCGGGTGYGGACCCACGTCGCCAGCAGAAACCCCAGGTACCCCAGCTGTCCAAGGAGCAGCAAACCGCCAAGGGTGATGACAAACGGCACGTACCACGCCGATTCAGAGTAGAGATTTTCCCTTTTTGTCACAACAGTGAAGCCAGGCTTTTAAAACAAGATAGGAAAAGTTCCTCAAGGCTGCATACTTCTAAGGTTACTGACACCAACGGCACCTTTCATGTGGCTGAACTTCTGCACTGAAGCACCTGGCCCAAGCTTGCCCCAGGGCTCTGCAGATGATGGGCAGAGGGAGATAGTGTCTGCTGGAGACAGTGATTCATCCCACGTACCTGCCTGCTGACTGCTGAGGCAGCTCAGATGACTGAGATGGACCACTGAGCTCCTGGGGCAACCAAAGGCAGGTGAAATGGAGCCCACCCACGATGCAAAAAGGAGGTTCCAGATCATGTTTCAATGTCTTATATTAAAGCAAGCATGCCATGGTGGGGTTTAAAAGCCTCAGGTTGCCTGAGAAGCTGCRAGTGCACTGTTGGAGGCTGAGCAAGTTCAGGGAATACTGCCATTACCAAGATAATGTTACCGAAGGCAAAACTGGAAGTAGGCCATCTTCACTGCAGTGATCATTCAGCCCCCTTCATAAGAGCAGTTGAACCCCAGGGAATTGGGTTATTGTACAAAAAGAAATGAAACTCCTTTTTTTTTCCCTGTGACTTGTTGCAGAAGGGAAAACCACACTTCCTGAGCAGTTGCAATCTCCCACATCTTCCCGAGTGCCAAGAGACACGGCTCTGAGCTATCACAGCACTTGGTGCTAGCAACTCATTCATTAAGGTCCCACCACGAAACTATCCTCACACGGATCAGAMATTACTCATCTGCTCTACCTTGGTCATTACCTAGTGTGGTACTATTAGTTTTGGTTGTCTACTGAAGTTTTTATTTAATTTTCTGTAAGACATTTGTAATCACATTGAGTATGAAATTTAGTAGAGTATCTATTTCTTTCCTGTTTAAGGATACCTTTAAAATAACTTATTTAGCCTTGCAAAAAAAGGTACATCCAATCCTTAGAGAAATTCTCAGATAATCTCAAGATCACCACCACCACTCCATCCTCACTGTAACTTTTTGTGACGGGGCTTCTTTTCTACACTACCATCCTTCCAGCATCTGATTCATCAAGTTGCTGCACTGAACACATGTAAGGAGTAGTGATGGGAGAAGTTGCTGTAATGGAAGTGCTCTTCTGGAAAACAGACTGAAAGTGGAAGGTTGATATCTCTGGAGAGGCAGATTTAACACTGTGGTATGTGGTCTAGACTGTTTGTATTTGTGGTAAAGCATGGGAAAGAAATACAGAATAAGTTTTGTTATTCAGCTTAACTTTTCACTTCCACATCAAGTAGTGGGAGAAGAAGGCTGTGAGAAAACCATTTATTCCTTCCCAACAGAGCATTAGATAATAACGGGGTTATTAATCAGTCTGCAAGTTTGGATTTAAGCATTTTCATAGAAAAGTGTCCAGATTTGCATGTGCTGTTTGTAGGATCTCCTGGTTCTGGCTCAGTTACCAGTAGTCCCTAGCAGATCTGGACCGTTTCACAGTGAATAGCTCTTTTACCCCTTCACCAGCATCCTCACATTTTCATTCCTGCACACAAGGGAGAAAAGGGTRATGCCATCTACAGGCAGGCAGAAAATGGATGGACTCTGGATGACGGAGAGATGGTGCAGCAAGGGATGAAGGCAGCGACCGGCACAGGGATGGGGACAGAGTGGTCTGTACCCTCAGGCTGTGCCGCTTCTGCAGGCAGGATGAAAGCAAGCTCTCCTAATGTCCTGCAGCAGCCTGATGGAAATCAGCTCCAAAATGAAGCTGGTGAGCCAGAGCTTACCTGGCATGGCTGTGTGGAGGAGTAGACTGTATTGCTGGGACACAGGCCCACAGCTCCACAGGCTGTGGAGGCCAGATCCCACCCTGGCTGCCGAAAGCTGTGCAGGCTTCCCTGGCTTAGCTATGGACCACCATGTGGGCAGGATGCTCAGGAAAGAGCCATCCCACCCCTCTGGCTTTGCTGTCTGAAACCTGCTGAAACCTCAGTGACACAGAGGCTGTGCACAACTGCTTCAGTTCCTGACAGGCAGCTCGAAGTTTTACATGAGGGTGACCTCAGGGATGGAAAAAAGCCCCTTCCAAGTGATGAGGATTTCTTGTTGTTGTTGTTGCCTATTTCAACTTTGGTAGCCACAGATTAATGTGTCCCACTGCTAAAGAAGCACATAGAAGTGCAAGGCAGCTGGGGGAATGAATAGCTATGAATAAAAAAAGAGGTAGTGCAAAATGCATGAGGTAATTTTAAGGTTCCAGGCAAAGGTTAACCCCTGCTCTTTCCTTAATAAAGCTGCCAAAATCTTTAACTTTCCAGTTACATGGTAATGGCAGCATGCCCAGTCCTTTGGCTACTTGCCCTTTTTGTTTTAGAAACTAAAACACAAAACATATGTTATGACTCTGTACCTGGGACCAATCCTTCATGATGCTGAGCATATCAACCACTTTTGGCTTCAGTGTAAGAGCATGGGGCTCAGCACTTCCCAGGACTGGACCCACTGTAGTTTTTTGCTTCCCTTTTGCATACATCTACCCTCATTTCTTCACTCCTATGGAGATTAGCCCRTGAAACAACCACAGAAGTGGACATAAATTTCAGTGAACTTACCGTTGTGGCAATGACAGTAGTTGGGTTTGGGATAACTCTGATGATTAAAGTCACTGTTCCAGTTTTAATTAGGTGTGTAGCTTTGTCCCTGGCAGATAGTAAATTGTCATCTGTTATATAGATGCGCAGTCTGTAAATCCAGTTTGTATCAAGTCCACTCTCATAGTTGAACCTCGATGCAAGAATCAGCCGAGATGTGTTGGAGCCGGCACTTGGTGAAAAGGTGAAATGATTGTTCACATTGCCTGCAAGCAGTAGCAAAAAACCAAAACAATGCCAAAAAAAAGCAATAAAAGAGAAAAGCAATCCCACATTAACATTAAAGTAAATGATTGGAACAAGTAAAAAGATCAGTTTCTGTTGACAACTTGTTATGGATCACTATACACCTGTGCAGTGAAATATCGATAAGAACGGCTCCTTGATCTTCCTGATATCATAAAATCAGATAAAACAATATAGTCATAAAAGCATTAAAATATGGAATAAGACTCTCTATAGGGACACAGCTGAGAGGAGACTGTGGAAACACTTCAGAGCCATAGGGCACACAAAAGGTCACCCGAGTGACCCGTCCTTACAGCCTGGGGAGCACCCAGAAGCGGCAGCACCCAGCCGGGGTGAGGACCCTACCTATTGCTGGCCTCTTCCCACTACTGGGGTGTCCCTGGAGTGGCCCCTAGGCCACATGGACACCACCAGTACCTCCAGAGGCCCCTCCAGCCCCTCTCCATGGCTTCTCCCTCTGCCCAGAGGCAGAGGCCTTTTAACATGTTCCCCAGAAGAGAGCAAATGACTTGGGGGACATTAGTTGCCTCCAGGGCTTCGTCTGCACTGTGGGGGCAGAGCGGAGAGTTCAGTGATGCTGGCCCCTCAGCCCCCCAATTTCTGTCCATGTAACTGGAGATCTGATAGTGGCCCGGGCTGCAGGTAGATGAGCTCCAGCTCTTAGGCTCCAAGCAGAYCACACAGAGGAGAGATCAGAGCTATGAAAAGGCACCAAATGTGCTTTGGTTTTTCTTTTGTTGCCCCATAGAGCTCCAGAGTTGAAGTGACCTTGAAGGCCATGTCTATCATACAACACAAAATGGGCCATGGGCTGCTCTGTGGCTCAGAGGCCAACTGCATGGCACAGCTCACGTCCGTACAGCCAAACCCCTGAGCCTTCACCCTGGTCAGCCCATACAGAGCGCTTGCTGGGCAGGGTCCCAGGTCCCTCAGCAATGCCCAGGATCTCTTTGGGAATGTACTGCTTGGCACAGACCAAAATCATGCCAGCAACAAACTTAATGCTTCTGCAGTGTGGGCCAATACTGGACCTGTGGCCAGACCCTGATTTACTGATACAAACACAGCCTTCATCTGGGCTCATGTGTAAATACTACTGCTGCAGAGGTCCTCTGCAGCATTAAGGGGCTGCAGTAGGACAGAGGTCTCTCTTTTTATGCTCACAGCTTTTTACTGGCACCTGGACAATCTGCTCCCTCCTTCTCAGCAGTCACCTCAGCAACAAAAAAAGAAATTGCCCCAAGAGAGTGCATTCCCCTTTTGTGAAGCTGAGCGTCATCCCATACCGTAGCAGTTCTCCAGGTGGATGCAGTTGATTACTAGGTTCCATCACATGGTCTTAAAATGGGGTTTTAATGCATACAGCATGGACCTAGGACATGCAGGTTTGCTCAGCTGAATGGTGTACCAGCAACTAAAGGTGAGGTATGCAGAGTAACAGAACCCACCATCCTTTCTCAAGATTTACTCAGCTGTAATTGGAAGTGAAATTTCACCCTGCATCTCATTCCAGCTCATTCTTCTGAAGTCCTTCTCAATTATGCAATTAATTGCCAATTAATTAACATGGTAGGCAATCCAGTCTTGCAAGGGAATGGTTCTAGGTGATAGCACCAGTAGCCAACTTGTGGAGAGACTTTTGGTAAGCAGCAAAGTAATGATGTGCGAAACTTGTGGATCACAACTAGTCCTCCATGAGACGCAGCACATAAACTGTGCAAGACTTTTATTTATGCATCAAAGCAAACCATCAGCATTCACTAATTTTTGCAATGCTCGCAGTTCACACACCATGACACAGTACCTTCATTAATGAAGTAACGGAAAGACCKGGGATCAGAATCACGATCTTGACATTCAATCCTGAAGCCATTAATATTGGTCCCAACAGCTAAGCTGACTGGGATTTGAAATGAATAGAAATTGGGTGAACAAACTGGTTCTTCATCATTTACTTCCAAAACATTGACAGTTACCTGAAAGAAAAGAGCAATAGCAAGCTGAAGCTCCTCCACTGTGCTGAGACAGAATTTTATTAACTTCAGAAACTGTTTGGTTTTGCCCATTTTGCTCTTTTGTTCAACAGCAGTTGAAGAGCAATGAACCTTCCTTCCAATCTAGTTTCTACCAGAAAACGTCTGTGATCATTTGACCTTCAATTCTTCTTGTGATCAGCACTCTTCTGGGAACAGGTTCCTTAACCTGAACCATCTTCCAAAACTGCAGGGGTTTCGATCTGATGTGTCCGACTGCTTGAATTACCTAAAGTGTGTCACAGTAAGAATGAGAAATAATAATAGTACCACGTATTCATTAAACTTCGTTTCAAACCTCTCAAATTGCTTCACAGTCATTAGTTAGGCTTCTTAGCATATTTAATAATAATTCAGAGTATGATCCATGGAAGGAAGGAAGACTCCTTATAGACTGATCATTCCCAGTGAGAGAGAAATGCTGGTAATGGCCTTCTGCGTGGCTGGGAGCACCCTGGGTAGCGCCAGATGTGCTTAATGTCAGCTGGGATTAGCTGGTTGAGAGAAAAAAGTTACCCTTCTCAAAGCTCTTTCCTCTAATGTCTGTTAGTCTTTAACGTACAACAGATAAATTTGTCATCATTACAAGCTCCTGATGCTAAATTTTCCTTAATCATCACCTTGAAATATTATAGGTGATAAATTAAGTACCTCCCACCTAGCATCTCCATGGGTGGTACTTGGCTGGAATAGAAAGCAGGCCTAGTACCTGTGTACCTAGTACCAACAGATGTGCGAAAATCAAATGTAAAGCAGTCACGAGGGAGAAGACATGAAAAGGAGTAAAAAGGAGTCTGTATGTGAAGGATACTGGGATTCTTTGAAAGAAGTGACTGTAAAATATCTTTGTGGATATATCATCTGTATTTTTTCTTCTGAATAAAATAGGTCTGGGCAGCAAACTTGAGCAAAATGCTACTGTTTAATGTTATCATGATCCCTGGCATGCTCTTGGCTCCTGCCAGATAGCACCATCAGGGACAAAACTAGATCACAGTCAAGGGAAGGCACATGTAAGGGTCCATCCCCAGTAGGCGATGTGGACACAGCTGTACTAGGTGGGCCTTCTGAGGTTATCCCAAGAGGCTGCCCAAGCCCTCATCCCATCCCCAAGGTATGCAGCACATCCCCTCTGTCCCACCCCATGAAAACACAACTCTGATGGGCAGCAACACGATTCTCGCATTACTTTGGGCACTTTGCAGTGAAAAAACATCACATACAAAATCAAAAGTATGTTTGAGGGCCAAGGGGCACTACACAAGGTCCAAAAAGGACTTGTCACTAAGCATGGCTAAAATTAGGTTGTGCTACCCGGCCTCAAGACCCTTTCCTTTTTCTATTTTCCGGTACATATGTAGCCAAAAAGAATATCTTAAATTGTCTAGGGCACAGAAAACAGTTTCACTGCCCAGGTGAAATAAGAAAAAAAGACTGAGAAAAAAATCCCACAGAGTTAAAAATACAAAAATATTACTTTAATTCTTTTTGTAAGAAATAAAGCAAGACTGAGTGAACACCACCTCTTTCATCTGGCTAATATACAGCTCTGTGCAGAGGTGGACTTGCCTTTTACAGACCAAAGTGCTTTGCCTAATGTCTTACCATTCTTGTCAGGAAGGAGAGAGAAAAATGTAGATAAAGGGGGAGAAGTAGAGTGGATTTACTCACAGATGCTGTTGCAGTCTTCTCTTGGTCTGAGGCCTGTACTGTGAGAATGTGTTTCTGAGTTGTTTCATAGTCTAATCTAGCTAAAATCTTCACATCTCCTTTGGTTGGGCTGATCCAGAAGATATTTGTGTAATCCCTGGTGCCTCCTCCAGCTACAATGGAATAAGTGATGACACTGGGCGGCCAGTCCTTGTCTCTGGCATTCACTCTTCCAATGCTGGATCCAACTGAGAGACAGAAAATCCATATTTCATTAACATTTTAAAGAAAAGGAAGTACAGAGTACTTTTGTTCCAACCAAAAGTTGATGAAACTGAACTAAAGATTTGTTTTAGAGTTTTTCACCACAAAAAAGTAAAGCAAAGGTGTGAGAAATACTAGTTCACCATGCTGTGCTATGGCTCCCCCATGTATGGGCTTGCCTGCTAGCAATAAATACCAAAACACAAGGAGTCTGTAGAGAACCACAACAGAAGTGCTCCGGCAGTGAGGGCCACCCCGAGCCCTGAACCGACACGCACGAACTCCTGCCTTGTGGCAGCCCGAGCGCTGGCTTGGTTGGAGGAACAAGGGTCTTTGTCTGCTTTGAAAAGCAACTGCTACTGTTCCTTCCGAGGTGTTTGAAAGGCAGTTTATTTAGGTGAATTACCTTTGTGCCAAGCATTTATGAAGCAAACGACAAATGGCAGTGCTGTAAACTGTGAAAACGAAGATGGGACTGTGCACACCCATATCTGCAGACATTGATTCAATGCTAAATGCATCCATATGACCCAGGGATATACAGGATGAATAGTCCACGTGCACGGAGTAAGACAGAAGGATGATGTAAATGAAGGGTTGGCATTTTTTTTTCTTTCCTGACCCTGTGAACTCCAGCCCTACTGCAAACTGTTGGCTCCTGTTTGGTACAGCAATAGCAAGCACCCTGGTAATGTCAACTCAGCTCAAAATAAAAGGCAGTCTGAGTCCAAAAAAGATTTCTCTTGATAGTCTCAGTATCCAGCAAAGTTCTGTGGCCAACCCAGAGATGTTTACAGACATATCCATGTCACAGATGGGTTTCAAGTATTATATTTCTAAGGTACACATCAGTGGTATGACGAGACACACACAGAATAGGAAACGCCCCAAAATTCACTGCATCGTATCCACTGGGAAACAGTGTAGAAAGCCAAGCTCCATCCATGCACCATAGAAATAAAAGTTGGGCAAGAACAACAGGCTGGTGAGCAATGCAAGGCACTGGTGTGAACACCTGAAGGTCAGGGTCCTCTGATTGCTGAGTGGCTGCCCTGTGCCTCCTTGTCCCCCCTTAGCCCTCCTTGCTTTCCTGGCAGTTTGGCTCCTGCAGGGGCCACGGCTGCCAGGGTCCCTCTGCCAGTCAGACCCCCCTGGGAGCCAGCCCCCCCCGCCAGCCTCCCCAGTCTCTCCAGCTCCCTCCCAGGCCATGCATCCCCACACCAGCTGCAGCTTCGCCATACTCAGCAGTGGCCGATGACGGCTTCTCCACAGGGCAGGCAGGAGTGATTTTTGCAGACCTGTGGACCTTGGCAGGATCCTCCTGACCAGAGAAGGAAGAAAACAGAGAGCTGAGGGTGAGGGCTGGAAATTTGGGCTTGCTCCTTTGCCCATGGCAAGGCAGAGGAGGTTGTGGGCAGGCTGGCGGGGCTGCTTGAAGCATGCCTTTTCCTCCCCCCACCCCCTGCCTCCTGGCTTAGGCAAATGGACACAGAAGCACCGCAGAGCCCACAGGTCTGCTGACCATAGTCACAGCTGCCTTTGCCTGTGTTTTGAGCCTGCCCTGGCCAGAATAATTTGACGAATTCAAGCAGATACTAGATCATCTGACTGCTAAATCTCCTGGAGTTTCATGGGCAGCTTCACTATGTTCCACTCAGATGCAGTGATGCAGTTGGACGTCTTCCTCGGTGACGTGGCCATTGGGGCAGGTTTGTAACAGCAGCCTGGGGCAGTGTTGGACATGCTGGAGGACAGGGCTGCCGTTCAGAGGGGCCCAGCAGGCTGGAGCTATGGGCCAACAGGACTCACGGAGCTCTGCACAGACAAATGCAAAGTCCCGCACCTAGGCCAGAACAAGCCCATGTGTCAGCGCAGGCTGGGACTGACTGAGCAGGCAGCAGCCCTGCAGGAATGGACCCCAGGCCCTGGTGGACAAGTTATACATAAGCCACCAGGATGCCCTTGGGGGAATGGAGGCTGCATACTGGGACTATAGTAACAACTGTGTTACCAGCACATGGTGGGAAGTGACTACTCCACTCTGCTCGGCACTCATAAAGCTACATGTGACCAGTTTGGGGGCCCAGGTACAAGAGAGATGCTAAAAAACTGGAGAAAGGCTGGGAAGGGCCACTAAGGTGCCGGGGGCTGAGCAGAGGATGCAGGAGGAGAGGCTGATGAGGCTGGGTTTGTTCAGGCTGGAGAAGGGAAGGCGAAAGGGGGATTTAATTGCTTTGCTCCACTACCTAAAGGGCGATAATACAGAAGACCAAGATACACTCTTCTCAGAATAGGACAGTGAAAGGGCAACAGAGAACAGACACAAGCAGCAACATAGGAAATTCCAGCTGGGTGCAAGGTAAAATTACCTGGAATGAAGGTTGCTCAGCTGGAACAGGGTCTCAGGGAGGCTGTAGAGTCTCCATCCTTGGAGATTTTCAAAATTCAACTGGATGAGGCCCTGAGCAACCTGATCTAACTTTGAAACTAGCTTCACTTTGAGCAAGAGTTGGACTTGAGACCCCGAGAAGTCTCTTACAGATTCAATTTTTCTGTGACCCTAGGAAGTCCAGAATGAGGGCCAAGATTTATCCAGCATGTATCTAATGGACTTCTCAATCTTTTCTCAGCCAACAGAATAAAGCCAGTAAGTGAGGTCCTGGGACAGAAGGCCTGTGTTTGGTACATTGGGTCATATGAGGGAGAGGCTGAAGCTGGAGAAGATGTCTTTCCTGTGCCAACTCCTCTGCGCCCCAAGCAGCACAGCACAGAGCAGGCTGGCAGTTGCACCTGGCACATGAGGATTACCAAGGAGGCAAGATGCCGTGGCACTGCTCTGCAAACTCATGAGATGCAGGACTCACCAGGGGACAGGAAAGGTGCTGAGGTGAGAGTCAAGCATGTGAACAGTTTCAACAAATTCAGTTTTAAGGCCACGTTTGCAGCCACTGGTCCTGGGCTGTTGCAGGAATGGGAAGGACCCTGGCTCCGGGCACGAGGAGCTGCTCTGGCTGCCGTCTGGCTGAGCGAAGCCTACCTCTCCAAGCACTCCCATCCCACCCCATCTCCAGGGTACCCACTGCACCCAAGGTCTAAGGGGACAGTGGGGTGGCCATCCTGCACCATGCCTGGGCCAAGGGAGTCCTCACTTGTCTGTGTCAGTCTATAGCAGTTTCTTTGCACCACCACAGTCCCTCCAAAAGGCTAATTTAGCAAGAGCAGAAAGACGGTCTAAAACAAGACATCTGAGTTCAGTTTCTGGCTCTGTCACAGATTTCTTGTGCAATTGCTGAATTTGTCTGTGCCTCAGCTTCCATCTGTACAACTGGAGTTGTTGCCAGTTTTGTCTATTTAAGGGTAGTAGGTGGTTGTATGGTGAGACCCCAGTTGAACTGGAACTTTGAGCCATTCTCCTCATTCAAATATATGAAAATCCATTTGGAGCAAAAGGTACTTATCAACATGACAATATTATTTCTATCAGGTAGGTGCTACTTACTGTACCTTTAGTAATTTCTGGAACATTAAATTCATATGATAAATTACTGAAGACTGGAAAAAATTCATTCACTGGCTTTATCCTGATGTAAATGTAGATGATATCTGGAAATATAACAGAAGATTAAATCATAGTTAAGTATGGCTGCGAAATTTTCTCATGCATATATTCAAAATACATATGGTATTCTTCTCTGTGCTGTTACAGCACAGGAAAATATCAAAAGAAGTGTGAAAGGGATACTTGCTTGCGTAGTTAGGCCAGGCAATATCTTGCACCCTGACAGTCAAAGAATAAACTTCAACTCCTAGATTAGCTGGGTTTTCTAAATCAATACTTTCAGTCATCTAAATTAAAAAGAAACACAAATGTATTTATACTTCCTTACATAAAGTCACAATACACATGATGGCAATTACTTTTTTCAGCATTCTGTAAGTATGGTCTCCCCCTTGGATATATAGAATTGCCCTGTAGGAGTAATGTAGGCTATTAATCAATTACAGGATTGAATTCCAGGCTTTTTCTATATGTTCACACTCTGGTGTCTCTTGGCAGTTCAAAACTCTTTCCTTCTGCCAACAAAGTATCTTCCCCTTATTTATCATTTGGATCATAAGGTCTTGGCCTTTTACTTGGTTAATTCAAAGAGTATGTAATGAGCTGGCTGTTTGCTGTGCCCTTTGTTGGCTCAACCAGAATCTGCTATTGCTAAATAGTAATAGTAACTCCTTGAGCTCATGCCTGCAGACACGTATTAAAGGTATCAGCTTCAGCCACAAGTGTTTATCCAGGAACCAAGTTGTTACTAAATAGTGGCTCACACAGATTTAAATCCTAATCTCCTGAACTCTCTGTCTTTCTGTAGAAGCCTCATAAACTCTGGGGCAACAGGACTAAAGCACAAGCATCCACTGTTTATCGTCTGCAGGGAAATTCCTGCAGGGACAGGACACTTCAGATAGATAGCCTGTTACATTATACATATATGGTGATCAAAGGGCTGACAACAATCATATCCTGTGCAGCAATGAAAATGTTTTTTATGTTGGCAGATGAAGCAGCTAAGGGCAGTGCGCATTGACATGTATACCTCAGATCAAAAATTAAAGTAAGCCATACAAAATTGTTTTAGTGCTCCTTCCTGTAGCACTCTTGTCTTTTAGACAGAATGCTTATTTTTTGTTATGTTTCCCTTTTCCTGTATTTGTCCACGGTTCTTTTTAAAGCAACGAAACAACCACCATTGCACATGTCCAGCAACTAGTGGGGGTTCTGGCCAATGCAAATATGCCAGCAGATATCAGCATAAGGAACCCATATTTTGACATGCAAAATAACACAAGTGCAAATCCCACCACACTTTTGTGAAAATTTACCACTCAAAGTGGTTTTACAATTCTGACCAATGAAGCTGGGAAGTAGTTACTTCGTGTGGGATTTCTCAAGTATTTCAATTCTTCATGCTGAATAGCAAGGATCTTCCACAGTCTGTCATGAATAAATGGGTATGAAATGGCATCAAATTTCTCTGTTTATCCATATCAAAGTTGGTGCTTCACACTCCCTAAAAAAGGATTTTTTTTTTCCCAATCATATCTAGCACATTTATTTAAAACCGGAGAAAACAGTTCTCTGTTCACCAAATTCTGTAGAATCCATAGAAAGCATCCTATCAAAGGGTATGTAGTTCACATCCAGTCAAAACAGTCATTCTTCACATCATACCCACTGTGACATGAATTACAGTAATTCTTTTTTTCTTGTACAGACAATGAATTCAAAGAACTTATAATATTTCATAAGTTGACTTCTGAAATGGGACAATCTAAAGTAAAGCCACAAATGACTGACCACAAGTCTTCCAGGCACAGTGGACTCCAGAGCGACGTTATTGCTTCCAAAACCAGATAATCCAGTGAAATTAAATCGATTGTTTGATGGATCAACATCAATATCTTTACAGTAATTTCTAAGATCAAGAAGAAATGTCCCAGCAGTTGTATTTTCATTTGCCTCTTTCCTGTTTGAAACAAACATGTTTCCCATCAGAGCAACTCATATTTCTCCTCTTGAACTTTTCATATATTACATGCCAAAACATTGACTTCCATATATTTTCTAAGTGAAAACCTAGATCTAAATAGGCAACAGTTGATGAAGCAACCCCGTATCTGATCCATATGCTGTGGTGGACAACAGCCCTGTACAATGGGCAGGACATAAACATTTAGCCAGATCCAAACCATAAACCTGGAACTCAGCTAAACTTCAGAAGCTGCCACAAGATCTTAATGTTCAAGATTAGTTCAATTAATAGTTAGTATTTTAAAACATCTTTACATCATTCATTTCTTCAGTATGTTATAATGTTCTCCTGATGAGAAGCTCATTCTTTTCACCTTAACTAATAGGTGGACCATTCTGCTGTTTTGTGAAACTAGCATTTCTGGCCCTGCTGTTGACAATGAGGGTCCCTGTGCTGCACATAATGGAACTGGGGGCGGAGGGTGTCGATTAAATTTTTTTTTAATCAAGAGAATTAAATACAAAAAAATGAAGAACCACCTGAAATACCATTAAGCCCTGATTTTGTTCCCTTGTGCAATCCCTGTAAGACTAGTTCTTTATTTGATCGCATTTTTTCCCTGACGATTTTTGCCTCCTTCAGATCAAAATTTAAGCTCACTAGATAACAAAGAGACTGTTGTGTTATTGTCATGGATGTTGTAACTAAGCAGCGCTCTGAAGAATTGGATTCTCTTCCTGCCAGTACGTAAAAATATGTGATTTAAATGCAAGACATTTCTATTAGATAGTGAGCAAGCAATTTAAACAGATACCCGCTAACTGGGTATTCCTCATTGCATAGGTTCTTGGCCTGAGATGCTGGATTTTTATCTGCAGGACCGTCAAACTACCATAAGTGCACCTGAAGAACTGCACTATGCAATGCGGTGTACCCTGAAAGATCAGAGCCCAGGCACATCAGACACTTCAGATGGACAATTTTTACTTCAGTCTTTCTATGACACACTTCATCTGTAAAATGGAGTTAATGTTATGTACTCATCTGCAAATATAAACTACCTGATCATCACAAAGGTCTCAGAGCATTCATAGCCATAGCAAAGTCCATGACTAAGTTACTATGCACAGAGGACACGTATAACAAGAGGTGAGCTGGGCTCTGAAGACCTTACAGATTGCATTAGACAAAAACTATGCGGGTCACCAGGGAGAGATTTAGAAGAGATGCTCAGGAAGTTTAAAATAAAACTCTGGAACTGACTGGCAAGCTTTCCCTGGTGAATGATTCCCCACAGTTTAGCATAAAGTAAGAAAGAAGGAGCCTGGATCTGCATGGGTTAGAAAAGTAACTCTGTAACACATGGCTCTGATATCCTAAGGGTTAGGTATCTGAAAGAAAGATAAATAAAGTATCTGACTACACACAGATACTTTTAGTCCAAATTTCCAGTTTGAACATGTCACGAAATTGAGTTTTGTGCCCTAAGACACTTACAGTGAACACTAACCTTTAAAGGCTTAAAGATAAATGTCCATTTGAACCTCCAGCTGTAGTAGGTCTGGGGACCTTAACTGATGTGCCCTAGACTGCACACTGGTCTGGGGCAACAAGGCAGCACTAAGGCAATGAAGACCCTCAATACCTGAAGGTAGAAGGATTGCATTCTGGTGGGTTGTCATTGATATCGTCAATAATGATTGTGATCTCCATTTCGCTGGCGTGACCGCCACTAGGACTGTCCTCCACCCGGACTGTTACTGAAATGTTAGGATGGAGCCGCAGTGGAAGGGCATCACGGTCGATTCTCCCAGTCACCTGCAGCACTCCAGTCGCTGGGCAGAAAGCAGCCAGAAGTTAGATGCTCACCATGGACGGAAGTAACAAACACTCATGGTGTACATGCAAGAGGACAGGGTACCTCAGCAGACAGGTAGCAGAATAAAAAGTATTCTGTTCTGTGCAAATCATGTCTGGTTTAGTTATTCTTTAAAATGATACAAAAAGGCTCTGAAAGTTCTGTGTAGGACTTTAATGGATAGATAGCCATTGCTCAAAAATATGCCATAGGTGGCCTCAGCAGAGGGCTTGGAAAGCAGTTAGATTTCCCTTACGCTCTCAAAGAGCTAGTGCAAGTCAGAGTTGAGTGCACTCACAGAGCATCAAGGACAATGAGCTGCTAATGCCTATGCTGTCCTTGCTCTCTAGCTAGTAAGACCGCTTCACTTTCTACTGTTATCATTCAAGCATCCTTCAGTACCTCTAAATCTACTCACACATCAACAGAGMTGCTCTTAGCTGTGACAGGTTGCACCAAGTGCTCTGGTCAGCCATTCACTTAATATTTTTTTTCACTTCTGTTAGCCTCTGTTCAAAAAGAGAAGATTTTTGTGGCAGAGCACAGTACTATTCCCAGAGCACAAAGGAGGTAAAGGAATAGTGTATATATCCTCTGCCTTTTGGAGTATAATTGCGGGGGAGGGTGGCAATACCTGGCCAAAGGACATAGGGAATCCAAAGCATTTAAGGATCATCCTGATCCCCCACAGCACTGTGTTGTGTGGCACCTCTTACAGCTGTGATAAGCAGTTCTAAAGCAATAGCAGACAAGGAGCAAAGCAGCCACTGCTTGCCAGCCCTGGAGCAAAAACCTCAGGGCATGGGTGTATGCACCCCAGAGAGCACAGGGAGACAGGACCAGCATGAGAGAGAGGACTCTTTTGGATGGCCTTGCTGGAGGAGGGTCATGAATCGAGCAATGAAGCTGAGGTGCAGATTTGCTGTGCACTTCAATGCTAGAGCAGATTTCAGGCAGGAGAGAGGACATTATGGTCTAACTGTGTGCGACTCTTTCAAGAGCCCCAGAAGGGTCACTGCAGACCTCAGAGATTAAAAAGAAGGCAGCTAATCTTACTTCCACCCAAGGGACCATCACCCTCCAGCCATAAGTCAGTATTTGTCAATAAGTCACCTTTGGTCTACTTTCTTCAAGATATCTTACTGAATCTTGGTCAGCTGACCGAAAAATTTGACCCTAATAACGTACTGAGCATTCTTATTTCTAGGGGTAGCCACAGAATAAACTAAGTCAATTTAAAACTAAGGCAAAAACATTTTCTCCAAAGTAGCCACTCTCTTTTTTGGGTGTCAGAAGGAGCATTTTTGTTTGTCTTACATGGATTTATGGAGAAATATCTGTCAGAAGACTGGATGCTGTAGAAAAGTCTGCTGCRAGAGTCTTCATCATCAGGATCTTTAGCTGTTATATTGGCAACAATGGTGCCCGGGCTTTGCTCCTCTGGAATCCTGTAGATTCTTTGTTTTCTACAAGATAAAACAATATTCAGCAAAGCGCACATCTGTGTTTGCAAGGGCAGATGATCACAGACTTAGCTGAGCAGCCAACTGTAGCAGCAGAGCCATGGCCACGCTGGGCTCAGAGATGGCTATTTGCATGTCAGGGTAAATATCCCAGTCACTGGTTCTGCCAGCTGGACATGTAGCAATAGCTGAACTGGTATGTGGTCATAAAGCATGACATAGCCACACAAGTAAGTGTCCTTCTCCTGCAACTTTTTCACAGTAAAAACAATTTGACTTTCACAGAATCATGGAAGCTGAAGATGGAAGAGGCTGTTAAGTCATGCAGTCCATCTCCCTACAGAGCCACCAGCTTGTAAAGCCACTTGCTTGAATTCCTTCATTTTGCAAGAGAAAAACAAAAATAGAAGCAGTAATGTAATTAATCATTTTTTGAAATGAATGCTGGAGGCTTTTTGGGGACAACAGCATTACTAAAAAGCTGAGTTGCCCCTGCAGTAGGTGGAGGCAGGGAAGAGCACTCCTGTGGGTGCCCACCAGATGAACATGCTCCAAACTCCCAGCAACATCTGTCTGTCTGATTCATTTTACACAGAGAAAATGGTTCTTTACTGCTGCTGTTTGGTATGCCAGTGCTCCCAAATTTCCCATGAATTAAGCGAATTTTATAGCTCAGGTATAGTCTGGCAGGCAAGTGTGCAGGATCGCTTATAATGGTTGCAGTTGCATGTTCACATGGGTACTCAGGTATGCAATTATGGTACTTGAACCACATAGAAAAGCAGGCATGGACAAGCACACAAAAACTGTGCAAGGAATTTATGAAGGCTGACTTATTCTGCTGAAACACACACAAACACACAAACATCTCCTGCTTCTAGAAATCAAAGGGAGTTGAAGGTGCTCAAGAGTTCAGAAAAGCATTAGGAGYATGTTTCAAGACTGAATCCTTTTTGAACATTTTAAGCTTCCTATGCCACCACTTAGTTAATTGACTAGTCTATAGTTCCCAGTACAGGAAAGCATGAACCCTTCATTGCCCTCTGAAAACCAACATCATGGRGAACTTAGCAATTAGAGCAGAGAATTGCAGAGACAGACCAGAAGATCCCGTGCCTCCAGGTCTCCACTTGGAATGTTAAAAATGGTTAAGAAGACACAGTATCTTCAACTGTTTTGTCAGCTCATATGAAAAGAGGAAAGCATACAGGAGAGAAATCACATAGGGTTTTCCCAGTAAAAACACCTAACTTATAGACAGAAGTAAACAAGGAGTTTGTGAAGGCTGCAGAGTCAGTGTATTTATTACGTTTCTATCTCACTCTTGGCATTGGATCTCCTTGTTCTCCTGTTGCTTCCAGAGTCAATCAGAAACAAAACAAATAGCAACAGATCTCCTTCACTGCTACCAAAAATGCCACCCCAAAATGCCTCTCTGATCACTGGGGAATACAGGAGGGACAGTTCTAACTGGTTTTGGCTCAAAGTGGGAACTCCCTATGCCCACAGTGACCACAACTCCAACCTCTCTGTGAACAGCAAACTCACCACAGCTCCACCTTYGCAGCCCTACCAGCCCCCCCTGCGCCCTGCACGGGCCATTGCCCGGTCCCCACCAGATCTCTTGGGAAGAAACAGGATGTTTTTGAGCACATCCCCATAGCACCAAGTACTAGTACAGCTGGGGAGGAGTTGGGGCCACTTCCTACGCAGCTACGTCTGGGCTGTGTCCTGTTGTCCATCTGTCTGCCACCTGCCAGTGGCTTTTTACAGGATGGTTCAAGCAGACCTTTTAGACTCTGCAATGTAATTGCGAAGGAAGCATATGTTTGTTTTCTTGTCTTCTCCTTTGTTTTCCTGACTCCACAAGTTTTCCATTGATTTTAACAGCCAGAATTTAAAAGGCTGAATGCCAATGTAGTGTTGTGAACACCAAAACCAGATGTGCTTGCATATACTATGGGAACAATTAAAAAGAGCCTTTGAAATTCTGTTCTTGACAGCTTTGGTCGGGAGAAAATAAAGAAGGTTTGCTAACTCGTCAAGTTTCCCCAGCTCCCATCCCAGCACTAATTATTATAGTGTCAGAAAGTACATAGCCCCAGCATGCAGCTCACATTTTAGCAGGGGAGAGGCCATACTTGTGCATATTGAGGACAGCTCATGAAGTGTAATTTATTCTAAAGTTCTTTACAAACTGAGCTGCTTTTTTTGGTCTGTAGTGTCAATCTAAAAGGGAGAAGATTCAAACAAATACCAGGCCTTATTTGTGCCATATGAGAACTGAGTCTTAGACCTTAGGTGTTATGGATGCTCAAGTCACTGCAGCTTTCACTAATTCGAACAAGTAGATAAATATTTAAAAGAGCTCCTTTAGCATTCCAGACATAAGGATAAATAAACAGAAATGGCAACATTTGGAGGAAATAATCAGTCTAGAACACAACGTGCAAACATTGGCACTGGGAAGAGGATTCCTCCTGCTTGTACCAGTACAGTAACATGGAGCTAGCTGTTAACCTGATTGATTATTGCAGACATGAAGTTCAAGTATTAAATAAGTAGCAACAACAAAAAAAAAATCCATGTCTGTTTCTAACATTTCATTCATCTGTTTCTTCAGATTCCCCACCCCTTTACCCAGCAAGGTCTAGGTCCTTGGCCTCAGCCCAGAAGCCGTGCATTGCTCTGGCTCCACAAAGCACCCAGAAGATTGCTCCAACCAAGCGGCTGGAAACCTCTTGGCATGGCCCAGGTGCTACACTGTCTTCTCCTTTGCATAGATGGCAGGAGAGCAGCCATCATAAATATTCTCAGCAGGGACCTTGTAGAGCCTCAGGATCAGGAGACGTACAGAGAGTGTCTTGAATCCAATCCTTGTCTCATGCAAGTGACAAAGATAAATCAACAACAGAATCAGATCGACTGTAATAATTGTCAAGCTCCTGCTTCAGAAACGATCGTCCATCGTGCTTTGCACCGCAAAATAGCCTGCTGGTGGCATACGTATATTCTTTCCCATTTTTCCAAATTTTCAACAATATTCCTGATTCCAGCTAAAACTCCATTAGTCTTCAAAACCTATTTCTGACTTGTGTGTTATGACACAATTTCCTGCTTATGACACAGTAAGAGACGATAATGTTTCAAAGATCACTGGGATTGTTTACAAGTGTAAGTGTCTGGGAAGAAGAGGAAGACAGATCAAAAGTGAGACCTTTTTATGTCTAGACATTTCTGGATGAATAAACATCATTATGGTGAAATGCACATCTGCATGAAGGGTAAACTCTATATGATTGGATTCATRCAGGGTAAAATTCATCTCCTTGTCTGAACTTGTCCAAAGGTCTTTGCATAGCTTTAACCTCTCTAAATGGTAACAAGTACAACAAGCTTGTTTGGCTGTTCTTAGCATGAAGGCAGAGCCTGGAAAACTTGAATCTATTAAGAATATAAATAAGAATAGAAGAGGGAAATGAGGGCAAAGCTTTCCAGTAAAAGAACAGGAATCATAACGAAATTAAAATACTGTTTTCAGTAGTATTTTGTTGTTATATTTACTTGCCTTTATGTTACACCCTCCCATTGGTGTCAAAGCGGTAAAGCTGGGAAAACATCTACATTTTGAGTACAATGGAAGTTTTTCACTCACGTGGTAAAGTAAGGTCTTTCATCATTGATGTTAATTATATTTATATTCACTGTTTTAGTCGAGTTGAGTCCATCTGGATCTGTCACTGTTATATTTAAAAAGTAACTGTTAAATAAGAAAACAAAACAAGAATTGTTCTGTGGCTATGTAGGAAAACATTTCTCCGTCTACTGTAAGCTAATAGACCACGTAAATAAAATACATTCTCACCAATGTGGATCTTTCTCATAATCAAATTCTTTTGTGGAAAAAATGGCTCCGCTTTCCAAGACCAAGAATGGCACTGATGCAGGGACCAGTGAATACTGAAATGAAGAGAGCAAGAAATTAGTCTCTGTATCTTTAAACATCCCTCCATTCATTCCTTGCCTTGTAAAATGAGCCAAGTTATAGTACAGTATTTGCCTCAAAACTTTGTGTATTGAAACATGCTGACATACAGATGCCAGCACAAGCCCTGATGATCTGAGCTGAAGCAGCTCAAACTTGGTCGTACGTGCTTTGCTTGACAGCCAGTGGAAAGTCACAGACRCTGAATTACATTAAAGCCCACACTACTCTCTACTTCTGTGAACTCCAGCTCTGCAATGACTACTTAACATAGAGGCAGCCGGCAGAGCCACAGCGCAGTAGGCAAAAATCGGCTTTGTGGTGGCAGCAGAGTATATGCACAAAGGAGAAGAGAGAGAAGAAGGGGTGAGGCTGGATTTGGGGGGCATAAGATGTGCCATGCAGGAGGCAATGAAGCTTAGGGGTCCAGACGATGGGAGAGGCCAAGGAGGGGAGAGTGGACTTTCATGGAGRGTGTGAGGCTGAAAGGTGTTCACAACAGCTCGGTGTTAACAACGCGGCTGTTCAGTGGTGGCATGTAGCAGCAGCCGCTTCGTGCATTGCACAACACAAATCAGTACTGCACCAGTGCACAGGTGCGGGAGGGAGCTGAGCACCSTGACACCCTACACAGCAGGGAGAAAGGCAGCACCCTGATCCCCATGGCTGCGGGGTAGCTACCACACGCCCACCACATCCTCCCTGCTATCATCCACATGCCTCTGCCAGGCCATCACCAATAAGCCCTCAAGGACATTTCCTTTGCTAGTGCAGGTGCTAATAATACCCATAAAGTCTGAAGTATGCAACATCAGAGCGTCATGCACCGTACAAGTAATCTGCAAAATCCACTGAGTAGATCTGTCCAGGGGATGCAACTGCTTTCGGGTTACCTTTTGGAAAAAAACAGGAGGTACAGAGAGCTGAGTGAAACAACTTGCCTCCTGCAGTGATAGATTTAATTGAAATTGCTTTAAAAAAAGCAACTAGGTGATCACAATTCTTTTAACAATTTTTTTGCCAGTTGACCTTTCTAAGTTCCCTCTCCAGACTATTATTTTAGCTGTTGCCCAGCATTTCTATATTTGCAGCTTCTTATTATGCCTGAGTTTCGTCAGGGGTTAGATGGCACGTGTTGCTTTCAGAAACAAAGCAGAGCTAAACCCCAGGCCTCTTCTTCCCTGCTCACCAGCTTGGGTTTGGTGGTTTGACTGGGCAAAGCCTGAGGACAAACTTCAAGGTCACTGCTCTCTTGAATAATGCTACACGTTGAAGTAGCATCTTCAGGTTCAGTTCTTGAATGTGCTGTCTTTTATAAAGCCAAAGCCAACAAAGCAAAGCTACAACATAAATCTAAGATAAATGCAGTTATTTTTCCCCTGTCTGCAAACAAACTTATCACTTTCCAGAAATTTTTGCTGATACCAAGAGTATTTTCAGATCAGCTAACACATTTTCTTAACTGAAGGTCACAGTTTGCCCTGGGATTGTCAAAAAGCTGAGATTCAGTTGCCTTGTAAGCAATTTCCTTACTGCCTCATTTAAAAGAATTTACATTGTGATACAGAAGGTTAAAAATTTTATTTACTTTTAGTCACTCTCATCTACAAAAAATGTTTTGCAAGCCATTTAAAAAAAAAAAAAGAGAGACAATTTCTACTGTATCTCTGATTAACTATATCAAACTCTGCCTTCAATATCCCTTAATTTTGGAGGGTTAGGAACTCAAAATACAATTTGTGTCCAAACATTAAGGCTGGGTTTTCTTAGTTTATTGTTGAAAATGCTTCTTTTTTCCTGACTAAACCTTCTCCTGTGTTCCTGATAAGGAAGGAAGTTGTTGAAAAATGCTGGCAATTAGCATTTTAGATACAGTGGATTATATCATCTCTGGTTTTTTTTTTCTTTAATACAACTTACTTTGAGTTCAGCATTTTCAGGATCAGCTGCATCAACTTGGTAAATGCATTCCGGAGAAGTTCCTTCCAAGACATAGATCGTTACAGCTGTATGGATGTAAGTGTACTCAGTGTTAATTGGGTAAGAATAAAGGACACGGCAGCAAACATACTGATACACTGGAGCTGTCTAGACCTRCTACTGCCTGCTGCGTCTTCTCACTTCTCAAGTGTAATTCCAAAATCATCACAAAGAGCACAAATACTCAAAAGATAAAAAGAAACCAATTGCATATCTGTAAACAGGCAATGATCACTGTGAGTTGCAATATGAATTGTGCCCTCGGGAGAAAGACTGATCTTTACATACGGCCTATCTTGAGCTGCTCACAGGGTATGGAGTAAAATGATGCATCTGGGTTACACCTGTGTCTTTCTTTACTATGCAGATGGGGAGAACGTAGCCCTGTGCTAGGTCCTCATTGCCATCCCCTCCCTGTCCACCCACTGTCCCCTGCCAGGAAAGCTCAGAGCCTTTCCTCTTAATTTCTGCTTTTCCTTTACACCTGCGAGGCAAATAAATAGTGGATGGTCTGCGCTGACTTAAATTTTTGCCTTATTAAGGGTGCTAATTCAGTGCCAGGTCTATTTCTTTCCGTGTCAGGAATTCTCACAGCTGGAACATCCCATACTGGGCCACCGGCAACAGGCTTAGCTTTCCTTGAGTATAGTGATTAACAGAACAACAGATCTTTAGATCGCATTATTTGCTTTATGCCCTTTTGTGTCTGCTGGACCTGCTGTTTCTGGACTATTAATTTCCACTGTGACCCCTGCTGACTGCTGCTTCTCATCAGAGCAGTGGGAATCCCAGAGCAGCGTAATGAGTTGTTCCCAGAGGACAACAATATGAATATAAAGTTTAATGAGAGGGAGATGCTTTTTCATAACCAGCGAATGCGCAATTAGTGTCTAATTGTAGCTGGTACCGTTAACTAAAGCCACACAGTTAGACAGATCAGACATCTGTGCTCACCAATTTATGGCAGCTCTAGCTGAGAGTGAAGCTGATGCACTTATTTGTAACAAGCTCCCACGTAGAGTGTGTTTCATGCTGTGCCGATCCCCTGAAGTGTCACATTTAATTATTATTAGATTCCAGCAGCACCCATGATATGCAAGACACCAGCTATACTGAGAAGATGATACAGCCGCTTCCCTAGAGGGGAAGCTAATTTGCTTTACAAACTAAGTATTGTATGGAAGCAGGAACGTCAGTGTGCTTCGGAGGCATTAGTGAAGCAGGCTGGATTTGAGCATTTGAGCGGGCCTGGGCTGAACCCGTCCGGGCAGACAAGCCCTGCCCTCTGCAGCAGGCAGAAGTCGAGGCCGCAGCCACGCTGCACCACTGACTGCTCCAAGGGCTGCGAGTCGCAGCCTACGTAATGCTGCTGCTAGTCCAGATCTGGGGGGGGTCAGCAGCCAGCTCCGAATACCTAGCACGAACGGATCACAGTTTGATATTTTCAGATAGAAAAAAAAAATGGAATATTGAATTATTGAATGCTCTTCCATACAGTGCTGTTAGAATATCAAGACTTCAAACGGGCTCTCAGTACCTCATGAAATAGTAAGAGCATATTTTTATGCACTACCTGAACTGTTCTGTCTGTGTGTGAACACATAATAAATACATCGTTATACTCCGCCGCCTCATGGTACAATTTTTCCTCTCACTAGTAAATAAACAAGATAAGATTGCTCAGAGAGTAAGAAAGACAATTATTTCCTGTCCTTTTTATTGATGGCATTGTCACTCGTATTAGGTACTGCATGGCATGCAAAGCCTGCACCGGCAGCCGGGGTCCAGACACTCCAGCCTCATTCCTAAGGCTGCTGCAAACTCGTTCCTGTTGCACCTTTCCCAGTGGTCTGAAAGTAAACCTGGTTAAGGCCATCTGCCCCACGCAGGAGACAGAACTCTCTGCCTCTTTCCATTTGCACCACCATAGATCACAATCTCTGAGATCTTGCTCCTCAAACTGTTTTCCACTTAATTTCTCATGTGTAGGTGCAAATGCAAGATGCAGGTGTAAAACATTGGCAGAGCAATGTTTTTATCGTTTTCCCTCAGAAATTCTTGCACATACATGGTATACACTAATTTCAATTTTTCTTGCTTCTCCGAATCAGTCCAGTTTTCAACAAACTACTGAAACATGTACCCATACTCAATGGTTATATCCCCACCAAACTTCAAGTTTCTAATACATACCTCTAGGTAGGTATTCATCTCATCAAAAAAAGAACATATATATTTGTTGGTATAAAAACCTTTTMTTTCTTATAATTCTTCAGGTGCTTCAAAATGGTTAAATCATTTTTGGTCAAAGCTTCAAGAAAACTAAAAGGGCATTTCCAGAGTTGAAGCATACCAAATATTTGTGTAAAATAAAGGTCTGATAAAAACAGTGTCCTGTTCCTCCCTTGTTTTCCTAAAGGAAAATGCTTAGACCACTTTAGCTACAGGCACTGTGTGGAGCTATAGTTTTTTTTAATCTGATGTCATCTTTTCAAGTATTGTTCTTTTCAAATACCACCACTATCTTACTTTGAATTGCCATATTTCCTTGAAATACAGGACGTTCATTTTTATCTGCTACTTGGACAGTCAATATGTTAAGGTCGGTTCTCCCAGTTGTGTCTTCAACGAAAATCTGTAAATCAAAGCTCTTTGGCATAGTTTCATAATCTAGGACAGGGTTTCCAGTGGTAACAACCTGAAAAGGAAAAATTATTATTAGCACATGGTGTAAGAGATATAAGTTATAATCTATACAAGTGAATACAAGTAAAGGGACACTTTCCATCAGTAAGCAGTGAGTACTTTAGATCATCTACTTGCTGGCACATTTCTTGTCAGTGGCAGAAATGTGAGAAAAACAAGAGTGGAAAGACCAAAATGTTGTGGCTTCATGGAGCAACTCAAGGACCTCTTGTGTGAGGGACAGTTTGAGGAGGAGAAAGCCTGGAAGGAGCTGTTCTGCCTCACAGGCAATGCTTTGCCTTCAAGGCCAGGACTCATCTTGCAGGCACTTGTCTGTGCCAAGTCCTCATCTTTCCACACCAAGCTCCAGGAGCAGTCGAGGTGTGATGAGACTGAAAACTGGGAGGAAGCCCTGCAAGACACAAGGGCAGCTTCACTATTTCTGTGAGTCAGGAGCACGAGGGGGAAGACCTTTTACTTGCAATAAGGAGCGTGGGGGCAGGAGACTGTATAGTCAGGCAGGTACCAGCCCCTTCCTTGTATAAGCTGTGTCTGGGAGAAGACTTGCAGGAAACCAAAGAAAGGGGGGAGCTGCAYGAGCACACTGTATGAGAGAGGGACCAGGACTGTTTGGTGAAAATGTTGAACTAATTAAAAAATAACATAGGCCTTAAGTTTTGTAAGATTGGTAAGGCAAACATTTGCTTTGTTTTGTTTTTTTTTAAAGACTTCCAGCTCTGCACATCACCTCTTAACACAGAAGATGTACAAGCACAAGACTGACATTCCATGAAAAAACATTAAATGTATTCATTTTGGATTTAGGATAGTCCAGAGCAACAGCAGGATGCTGAAAGTTGTACGCCACGATAGTCACTGCTGAAACTAACAAAGAAACAAGAACTTTCCTTTCTTGGACGAGAAAGGAAAAGGTGACTGTTAAATTTGCTGTGGAGCTAAAAAACTCTGAAGCTTGAACGCYGGTAGCAGGGGTGCTGTGGAACTGGAGGAGAAGAATTGCGGCTCACAAGTGTGTGTGACAAGGAGCATGTCAGTGTATTCACAATACTGCAGAATGGAGGAGCCTGGAGAGGATGCAGAAGGAGAACAATGAAATAAATCCTTGATTTTAGATGAGATGCCGTGGCCAGAGGACAAATGCAAAAGTGATGTCAGCGCAATTAGAAGACAGAAGCCAAAATAGAGCCAATTAACACAGACAGTTGGAGGAAAGTGAACAGAAGCACAAACGTTTTATGCCTTCTGGTAYGTAAAACAGCTGCTCTGTGGAACCTTGTGGATCTTTTTGTCACAATACTGCAGGAGAAAACAACTGTGTCCTGGATCGTCTCCTTCTCTTCTATATTGTGCAAATAGAAGTTTCCCATAAAAGTGATGCTAACTCAGAAAAAACATTCTACAAAAGCTTGTAACACCAATGGGAAGGTTGCTCTCTAAAATGAATGTTTGCTGGAGATCTAAATACAGTAAACAGATGCAAAGAATTCAAAACGAGAAACTGTCCAATTCTAAGCAGAAATTATGTGCTCTGGGAATTATCCCTCCAGTTCACAGCCAAATACGTTATTGGTGTTGTAACTACAGCCAGACTGCCTAAATACACATCTTCCACCCTCCTTTATAGAGACCTTGCAAGTGAAGATGTAAATCTAGATGGTCTCTGTAGGTTGCTTTTGAGAACAGCTTGCCACTGGCGTAGGCTGTGAGCCACAGTTCACCTTTTCTCCAGGTAGGAGCAAAGCTTACTGATAAAGGCAGCACCGTACACACTTAAAGCGGCTGCAGACTTCATGAAAGGGGGTCTGGAGTCACCCCATAACAGTCTACCCCTCGTTCCACCTGAGAATTTCACTGCTCCCTGCTCCCCGCTTCACTCCYGGGATGCAGAAGGATCACTAGCAGCATCAAGGTGGTTTCAGGCAGCAGTATGTTTTCACGCATTCAACACATCTTCTGCCCATGGGATTCTTCAAACAAGAGCAAGGTGAGAAGGAATGGGCAGGGCTCTGATCTCAGAAACTGTGACTTTCTCAGAAATCTCAAAACATATCAAGAGATGTGATATTGCCTTGGCTTGCTGCAACAGGAGTAAATGTGCTTCATAAATACAGAAGAGCCTGTGCTAACAGGTACTTAGCTAATCTGCAAACCCCATAATTCATACATGAAATACTTCCTTTTCTGTGTCTTAGCAAAGATTTAATGGCAGTAGGTAGTACTGAGGTATCTCATTTTGGATCACATTACTTTTGCAAAATATTGTACAATCTGCTACAACATAGCATAAATAATTAAAAGTAGCAATGCTCATCAGATAAATGAACTAAGGACACTCGTGTATTTATCCTTGCCTTATGAGTTGTAATGAGCACTCAACTGCTAGTTTGCAGAATTCGTATGTAGCTTGCTTTATAATTTTCTCATGACTGATATTCACTGGCCCAACCTCTTTGTTTCAGTCCCTCGAGTGAGTTAGGAAACCCTGAAAACAACTACAGTTCAAGGAAGACATACCAAGTCCTCACAGGCCATTCTGGTGATGGGGCTGTGGTATGAAATTGATATAAACTAGCATTTTGGAAGAAGCAGTCTCCAGCCTATACCTTTCTTGGCCATTCATTTTCATCCTTGTGTCACTCTCTGCACTGTGCTAGAACAAGAATTGCTCCATCATCCCTGTCATGAAAAAAATCAAGGAGAAATTTTTTGTCTATTTGCAGGGTTATTTTTCCTCCAGATTAATTTGTCAGTCCCACTCAACAAGCAGCAATATAAAATGCTTGTGCTGCACAGTATAGAGATGGCATGGGACAGGAACAAGCAGGTATAAAAAAGGGCTATGTTTTGCAGCAGAAGGGATAGCTTTAATTCAAAATGCCAAAGTACAGCCTAGGAAGGGAGTCCCACATTATGAATTCTCTGACAGCAAAGCCAGCTTAAGGGACGTATCCATTTCCACCTGCCTGTTACATCCCCTCAGCTGAGCCAGTTCAGGTGTTTGTGCAGCCACATCCTATGCTTCAAGGGTGAGCGAGGGCTTTTTTGAGAGTTTTTTTGACCATTTCACTGATCCGGCTGGGGAGCAACTAGAGAGCCAGCAGAGCTGCCACAACTGAGCTTTGTGCTCTGCCGGGAGGCGGGAGCATGGGAACACCAGCAGCTCCCGCAGGCAGGTTGGATCAGTGAGCCACAGCCGCCTGGGGTCACAGGCTTACTTTCCCCAAATTCTCTCCCAGAAACATCAGCAAAGAGAACAAGAAAAGAGCCCTTGTATCAGTTCTGCGAAAACCTGAACTTCCTTGGAAATACCCAGAAAAATGTATTCAAATTAACTTTGTAAGTCTCTACTCAGTGTCCATCCGTATCTTTTAAAGACACACTTCAGTGTCACTGTTCAGGCTCAGACACACAAGCGAGTTACAATGGGATGACAAGTTATCATGCGTCTGAACGCTCATTGCCAGTGACAAATGTGAGCTAATACTTGCTAATTTATCCAGCAATAAAAATTACCCTGAAGCAATAGAAATTGCTTTGCATTTGCCATAGGACAAGAGCATGCAATAGATAGAAATAGATCACAGATGTGTGGAAGTGTGATAACTTCTTACCTCAAGATAACTTCCTCATGTGTCACAGCCTTCATACAGAATTAAATATGACTTTGATCTGACTCAGCTTACTTTACTTTGGAAGTGAGTCAAATTCATTTTAATTCTAGGTGAGAGTGGCCAAACAGAAGCTGTGTGTGGTTTAACTAAGCCACTTCAAAGTCACAGTGACTTCATATAAATTAACTTGAAAAACTATGGACAAATCCTCAAAACAGAAGCAGGTCCTATTTGTCCTTCTGCACCTCTTATTTTCCAAAAATCACATTTTTTCTATCACAGAATAAATGGAATTATTGTGATAGGTGGTTTTTGCCTAGATGCAATTAAAAATTTTAATCACTATTGCTACTCATTTTTTGTATCTATTACAGCAAGTCCAAATACTACCACAGTCTGCATTTGCAACTCTTTTCTGATTAAAAGATGAGTCACTGTGCGCTGCCAGTGCTCAGTAATCCAGGAAACATCAGCCTACATGACTGAACATTGCTCAAGCTAAACGTAAAACTCACCCTGTATTCGAGATCTCCTTTTGATTCAATATCAAAAGCCTCTGCAAGTGGATTTGTATTTACTATGATAGGAAGTACTGCAATACCTTCAGAAGACAATGGAGAAACAGTTACATTAAAGGTATAAACTGAAACACCAGCTGCTGCATTTTCTTCAACAGTGCTTGTTGCAGGTAAGCCCTTAAGCAACTGRGTTCTTCTTCCTGCAAGACGAAGATGAATGTAAAATTACTTCTGGGAATCATAGGCTAGCAGGAGCACACAGCTTGTGCCAAGAGCTGCCATTAATGAGCACAAAATGGCCTGATTCTCTTTTTGCTTATGAATGGTGGCATTGCACGGTAGTAAATCCAGTGCTAATGGCAAAAGAATCAACCTTTTCTCTAATTCAGTACTATACTATACTATACATCTAGAGTGGCTGATGTTAAAGTAGTATTGTTATGGCATCGTTTGCCCTCATATATGCCTTTATATAGAAGCAAAGAAACCAAACATGTTTCTACTATTTCATTTCACCCCCTGTGCTAATTGCTGCCTCTGTGCACTAATCACATCAAAAAGTACCTTGAATCACACAGGGCTGGATGTTAAAGAAGCGATCTTTTTTGTGAATTATGCCATCTGTAGTGCTCATTTCCTCCATTTTCCCTCTTCTTATTCTTTCTAGCACAGCGATGCGCATGCCTAGCTCGTCAGTAGTGTGTTAGCAACAACTTTGGGATGTTGTGCTGTTGTGTCTTCTGCTTTGAGCATGGAAGAGCAACCTCCATTCCTTGGAGGAGATGCGGGCCCACAAAAGCACCCTACGGTTCAAAACTGCCTGGATGCAGCACAGAGCGCTGTGGCATCCAACAGCTTTGCGTGAGCTCCTTGATTCTCAATCAGACCTCTGGACTCCCCAAAACAAAATCTGTGCTTGCTCTGCTGTTTAGCTTGTGGTTTTTGTTATTTTAACAAAGGCCTGTAGTGCTTTATCTTATGAAGACTGTCTAGGAAACACATATCAGGACAACCCTAAACTGGCAATGATGTACCTCAACATGAGACTATGGCAGGGCTGAATGTTGCTGGGGGGGCTTCGCTGGCTTGTCCAAAACACTTGCCAAGAAAGCTGGCTGTGTTCAGTCAAACGTCCGACATACTGTGTGCCAAGACAGAGGCAGATACTGCTCGCTCAAGGGCCTGGCCAGGCTGTTCACACACCAGCAATTACTGTAGCAAAAGCTCCATGAAGTATTTTTTTTTGCTGGGCAGCTGCAAGGTAAAAAGCTGCTATGGGAACTAGTCTGAGGCCATTAGGGCTGCAGCATGTTTCCGCTTCGATGCTCAGGCTCAGCCTGGAGCTTGGGAACGTAATGCCAAGGGGAAACCTGCTCCTTTGCAACACCTCTGCGGTGTGGGACAGAACCATCTCCCTTTGCCCCTTCTCATGTGTCTGGGGAAGGATGGCCCACATCAGCTACCAAAGAGGCACTCTAATTGCCATTCCTCCAATGGCAGCAGGCTTTTTAATCTGGAGAGGGAGAGTGCGGCTCCAATACTTTCCAATGACATTAGAAGAATCCTTAGTGACTTTTTCCCCAAACTATCAAAAAATCTTGTTACCCTACATCCCTAGAAAAATTTTGAGCATTTTACGGATTGCCCACATATGGTCTTTGTGTGATAGACATTGCTCCTATTACTGGCCTCTCAAATAACTGTTCCCCAATAGGATCAGAGAAGACTTAGGATTCCAGTGCCTTTGCTGCATGAGAAGCAAAACTAATAGCAGTAGATGAGTCCACAAGACAAAGCACGGAGTCCCATGGTCTGCCTTCTTCCCACATCCCACCCCAGGAGGCACTTGTCCTTGCAGTGTTTCCTGGAGCACTTCTTAGAGCAGCATGACTCCATCAGACACCTCCAGTTCTTCCTCTTGCAGCCTGCAAGACTCACTGCATTGTGGGGAGGAGGAGGAGGGAGCACGGGGGGTGTTGTTCATGTACCCAGCCATACTAGGCTGTGGTGGGAGAGTTTGCCTCTGGGAAGACCTCTTCTGAGCACAGGGCCTCACTGGTAAGAGGCAGAGCTGAGGCACTTCCTAGGATCCTCTCACAGCTGCACGGAGGTTCCCATGCTCCCACACTCCAGATACAGCAGGTCCATGGATCACTGATCTGGCTGGGATTACTCTGGCATTTATGGAAAAAAAGGCCTTGGAGATGCTCTGCAGGTGGGTGAGGTACAGGCTGGGATGTGGGAGACTGTGAGGTGGGAACTGCCTGTAAGAGTTAATATGAACAGGTCACACTGACACTCCGGTAGGACTGAGTTCAGCTGAGCTGTTACTGATTTATGTCAGGGGAAGCAGGACCCAGTGAAGGACTGAGTTTTTATCAATGTTCTTATAAATTGTGGAAAACATCATCAACAAAATCGCCCATGCAAATGAGACTGGGCTGAGAAGGGTTTCTGGGGATACATTTCCATAAGTGGAGCTGAACTTTGAATATAATCTCCTGTGGATGGTACCTGATGAATCCATTTCCCTCAGCAAGCCACAGTTCATTAATGGAAACCATTCATAAAATCAATGAAATCATTTATAACATTTAGAAATGTAGAAAGACAGGAGCTGTTATTTTTATATTATCTCCAAAGATTTCATTGGCTGTTTATTCAGGATTTGTCTTTCTAAATCACAAGTTCTTACTTCTTGCTCTTTATTTTTAACTGAAATTTTCGGTACTGCATCTAAATGGCTGCTTCTTCTTCCAATGAATTTTACAAAAGCCCTCCTTCCATATTCACAAGTCCTTGCTTACCTCCTCACTTCGGAGAACAAAACATGCCTGAAGCAATTTAATACATTATTTATCAGAATTACCAACCCCAAACATTGACAAATGCTGACTCCAAGACAAAGCAATCATGAGACCGGCTTTGAGAGGTATATGTATATTTGTCTCATTTATCTGTGATTTGTTAGTCTTTACAGTGTGCTTGACTCACACCTTCAAGCATTTCTCTCTCCACAACCATGCAAGTTAGAAAAACACTATTTTTCAAGGAAAGCTGAGATTCACATGCAGTGTCCTGATCACAGTTTTGGGGACATCAGGAAAACCACTAAATACTGACAGGTTCCTGAGGGTTGGCAGAACTCTTTCAGTTCCTTGAGAGCAAAGTGACCCTACCTGAGCAGCCAGCTTACTGCAAGCAACACCAAGTGCTCCATGAGCCACACAGACTGCAGTTTGAAGATCTACTTTAAGTTCCTAACATGCACATATTCATATTGGCAAATCTCCCATGTTTTTACACGGGGCAAAGATAGTGATATTACCCTACTAATATTCTCCACAAATGTTTTCCTGTTTGGTCCTGTTTGGTTGCTTGTTTTACTTCATCGAAGAGAAATTTTATCAATATTTGAAAGGAGAATACTGCAGTATTAATCCTAGATATTGTTTCTTGGACAGCTGACCTCGTTTCCCACTCCAACACTGTCACACTGAGCAGTGGCTATTGCACACGAAGTGCCTCATCCAGCAAAGTGTCTTAGCAGGGAGTCATATTCTCTTCTTCATTATGCTGCTGTAACCACAGAGCTCGATCTATTTCAGTAGGAAAATAATTGTTACTTGATTTTTTCCATCCGTGTCTGATCCCTAAATATGTATTATAAAGCTCCCAAGAGAAAGTATAACAGCCAACAGTGTTCTAATTTTAGCAGCGTAATGAAATCATGTTCTTACCAGATACTACTCCCAGCAAAATGAGGAGAAGGAGCATGCTCTTCATCATCTTTACGACCCTGTCCTTCATGTTCCCAGGATGCAAACTGAAGGAAGATCGCGGTATGTTTTCCCTAGTTTACATCAGCTCCACCTGTATTCTTCCTCTTTGTCACGTTGTGGAGTGAGAAATGAAACAAAGGACCCGTGTCTCTAAGGGAGTTTCTAAACACCGTCAGCTTGTTTGCTTGTTAGAGAACTGCTCCTTGCTGACACTCCATTCACAGACCTGGGCCACACTTGAGAAAACAATCCTTAATAGTCCTTTCACTGCAATCATCTTATTTATTGAAGCATTATCAAAAGAATCTAGTAAGTTCTAAATCTGGAAATACTGTGCTGCTTTTATCGCTCTGGCAAATGAGGTGCTCTCTTCACACACCAGGATCAAATACTCATTCTTTCTTACTTAAACCAAGAACCTGAAGTTTTCTCATTTCTCTGGGTATCAGAGAATTACTCAGACCACACACACTGCATACCTGGAGGTAAGATTGCAGCATATGTACATGATGAAGTTAGCTTTGCTGTAGCTGTCTCAGGAACAGCATGGACCACTGTGAAAAGTGCACTGGCTCCCTTAGATTAGGCATTTAGCCAGCTAGCCCACAGTACACCCTTGCAACTTTTTTTCTTTTTAATATAAGGGCAGTCCTAGCATTTTTTCATGGAGCATAGTATAGAGGTGACACTAATACTAAAACAGGATGCAATATAGGTGCATCAGCATCGATTCATAGAATAATTCAGGTTGGAAGGGACCTCTGGAGGTCATCTAATCAAACACCCTGCTCAAAGCAGGCTTAATTAGATCAGGTTGCTCAGGGATTCGTCTAGTTGATTCTCAAACACCTCCACACAAACTTAACAGCTCTGCTAAGAGGTAGAATTTAGAGATTCAGGTTTAACACAGCTCTGGAGAAACCACACTGATTTGTGAGCTAAGCTAGCATCTCTAGATGGTTCTGCATGACACTCTGTGGCTGTCCCAGTGAAAGCTGACTAGTTCAGAAAGCTCTGTCCTGTGCTCCTGTGTTTTGTGTAGTATGAGAATGTTAATTGAACATGCTGAACATGAACAGCTAGTTTAACGCTGGGGCGGGCATTGCCTATGCTTGCTGCATGCACACTTTAAACTACCGTACAGATGTGCCCTGAAGGATTCTCCTGATATAATGAAACTGGAAAAGACACATCAGTAAACCTACTGATTGGAACTGAGCCATACCTATGTATCTGATACTGGTTTGGGGAATCATAAGAAACATTCATTTGATGGTTGATCTGCATCTATTTTAAAGTGCTTCTAGGGCCCTGCCAAGTCCAGATGCAGCCTGGGTTTAAAGTGAATGTGGCCACACCATATCATCTGGGAGCACACACTGCATCAACCTGTAGTACTGAGGAAGCTAATCTTCCATTGCTCCAGGAAATGTGTGCCTAGACTTTATGTTAGTAAAAAAATATATGGAAAACCTCACCCTCAAATGACCTAGTTATGCTGATAAGATACTAATGTAAATGTATTTATATTGGCAAGAAGTCTAGCCTGTCCCTTTATCTACCAGATCATTCCCCATCCCTTCATGTGCATTTCCTGGGTCCACAAAGAAGCTTTTGATCTGACTGGACATCTCACAAAGATGAGGTCTGTGTGCACAGGCATGAACCAGGCTTGTACAATAAGCTTGCGATCTTTTACTAATTATCAGAACACTGTAAAACTGCTGCTAGCTTTATTCCCTCCTTTTGGTTGCAATGTATAATCTATCCCATTATACTGCTGTTTCTTTTAATCTTGAAAGAACTATAGAAACATCTGGGCTAAGTTTTAAAGTAACCAGTCTTTCAGATACATGTTTAAATTTGTTTCACATCTTAGCTGGAGTGATGTGACTGTTTTCAACCTATGCTCTGAATAGCCAAGCCTTCCCCAGCACTCAGAGGTCACAATTTTTTGTCCTTTATTTTCTTTCTCTTACTTCTTAGGCTGGGTTTTTTGGGGGTTGGGTTTTTTTCCTATAAATACATATTTTAACTTCTTTGTTTTGTCCTTCTTTCATCTGAGAACCTACACAGATCTACTTTCAGCAAAAGTTCAATGTCCATATACATAAATCAGACTTTTCTCTGCACATCTTGTGATAAAGACACTATAGAGGGATATGGGAGACATGGATGGCAAAGGCATCTGGAATACACATGCGCTTGAAATGACAGCCTTTCCCCAGCTTCACCTGGAGGTGCAATAGGTAACTATTTCAGGTGCTATGTGAATATCCATCGAGTAGTTAATTTCTGTTTTCTCTCTAAAATATGTCTCCAGGGCTTTCAAATAGTCCCTGATAAGCCTCATGGCTCAAGCATGTTGTGAGAAGAGACTGTAGAGGTGACCAGGGAGAYGGGGCGAGAGCCAAGTGTAGCACACAGTGAGGGAGGAGAGTGTGGAGGGCAGCTCACATGGGTGGAGCGAGTATGAGCGGAAAGGGCTCTGGCTCCTTCTTCCTTCAGTCACTGCCAGTATCTCTCAGTACCTCCCTTAGATCCCTCTTTTCTTATATTCCTCTGCTGAGTGGATTTCTGTGGTTCTCTGATTCATCCTGCTAGGTTGTGAGGAATAAGGTGAAAAAGCAGCCAGACTTAAAAGAGAGTCCCGAACAGGTTGAAAATCAAGTAGAAATAAGTATATGCATATCATCAAATATAGAGCTGGTTAGGAACAGATGAGTCAGGAAAAGGTGAGCAAGGCAGAAGTTCCCTGGCAAGGCTGGCAACAGTAGCTCTGGTGCTGCAGGAAGGTCAGGAATGAGATTCCTGGGAATATAAAGCAGCTAGATGAAAAGAGGTCAAGGCAGCGCACGCAAGAATGCAACCAGGGAGTTTGCAGGCAAAATAGAGGGAAGAAAAATTAATTGGAGCAAACGAAAAGGTCAAGAAACAAACTGAGTTTTTAATCATTCCTTGGTTTTCAAGATGATTTGAAACCTGGGCATTTTAGAGCAGTGCAGAAAAAATGCACTTCCGAAAAAATGTCTTCTGGATTATCGGGTAAGGTGGAGAATGTGAGGAAGATGCTACATATTTCAAGAAATTAAAGAATCTCAGTTCCAGGGGAAAGACCAACAGATCGGAGTGCAAGAGACTGCACTGGTCTTAGGTTGGGATGCAGAGAGAAAGAACATGGGAAGTGAGGGGTATTGGGTAGGACAGAGCAGAACTTGGATGTGCAAGCTTTCAATTACCTGTCCTCAGGAAAGTGAGGGATTTTAACAGAGGCCAGCTTCAGAGAAGTAGCCTACTTGCATAACAAAATGTGCAGGTTCAGGACATTAATCTTTTTTCTATGTGTTTAATTCTCAATTGACTTCCAGTCTGTCAACAGGAAAGAAATGTTCTCTCACTTTTCAAATGCATCAGAGGTTCAAGACATAATTTTCCCATTAGCAGCTATTTCAGCCAGAGTAGTGGCTCTCTTCTGCTTAGCTAACTCACAGGAAAGGAGACATTTTGCTCTTACTGTGGTACTCACTCACCAAAAATTGAGCAGCCTAAGGAGAATTTTCACACATCTGATCCAACCTCAGTTCAAGAGTTTTTATTATTGTTATTTCATGAATTAAATTACCTAGACTGTCAGGTTTTATTTTCATCTCCTTTCTCTTTAAACAGTACAGCTTCTCCATCCGCTGCCTTGGTAACCTTTCCTAAAATATTAAAACCATACCTTAGCATCCTACACCAAAAACTTATGCACCGTTTCATTTGATTTCTCAGCTAAAAGCTTCCTGTGTACCATTTGTGAGTGACGAGCAAACTAAAAGTCATGAGTACTACCCAGGCTACCTTGATCTCACCTAAAGCGATCCCAGGTTAGCAAGGTTAGTAACCCATGCAATTATGCAAAAAAGTCCCGGAGAGATATCTGGGCCATCTATTTTCTAGCATTGACTTGTAGACACATAAACTCACTAGTCACCTCCTTGATAATTAACTTGAGGTGTCTGTTAATAAGAAGTGATTCCATCACACCAAGAGCTTTTTTTGGGATCCAGATTTAAGTAAAGAACAGCCTAAAATCTGGGTGAGTACACACAGAAGTCCAAAAACATTGCTGTTGTCAGTGCTGAAAACAAGTTCTCCCATTGCTCCAGCAGTTATACACCCGAGGGATGAAAGCATCTGCCAGAGAAGGAATCCCGGGAGTCTGTCTTTTGCCACAAAGAATTTGAGCACTTATTTTAGGAGGACTGGGAGTATGTAAGGCATTAAGATAGCAGAGATTGTTCTGATCCCTCCCATTCCCTCCGCTCCATCTTGACAAATGTAGACTGAGGCAGACAGATGATTACAAGAACGTAAGTTCAAGAAAGCTCCAAATGTACTTGAATACTCCCTACAAAGAGGTCAAGTGACTTCTCCAAGGCCACACAGAAAGTCCAGAAAAGCCAAAATTCTTGGTCCCACTCCCAAGCTCAATCGTGATGACTGGAAGACACCATGACTGTAAAAAGCACATTGTTGCCAAATGTTTTTCTCTTTAAGAAGTTCTTGTGCTGCTTAAAAATATTACATTTTCTTCAGGGTTAACACAACGTGGAAGTCAGTGAAACACAAGCTTCAATATTCATTCACCTGAGCAAAAGTAGGTGTTATCAGCAACTACTTTGCGGTTCAAGATCAAAAACATGTGGTGGTGTAGAACATTCAATACCTGTGAGAAATGATGTCACTTGTCCACGCCAGTCATGTATGTCGCTTGAATTTTAATCCTGTGATTTGTCTACCAAAAAAAGTTGTAGTGCAAGTACAGATTCAGTGAAAAATGTGTCGAGGCCAGTGAAGTCTTCTTTCTGAGTTTACTGGATATTGGATCAGGGTCTGAACCCATGTGGCAATACTTTGTACCTCATGATACAGTATTTACTGCGTATTACAAGTTTGTCTGTTATTGTAATTGCTTGGCCACCTGAGCTGATTGGTAAATATATAAACAAGGATGTGAAGTAGCAAATGATGCAAATGCAACAAGAAAGAATGCTCTGGGCAAATATGGGTACAGAAACTCTGAGGTTTCTATGTACACAGCATGATGCACTTCACTTAGTCAAGTATTTTAATATATCACCAAGAATTACTTAAACAGGTCTTTGCATCATGAAACATACTATGTCTTTCWTATTTTATCAGCAGAAGGAATTTGATTATATTTTGCAAAAACAACCTTGCATTTTAGCACAAATAAAATATTTTCTGTTGGTTTTGGAAAAAAAAAAAGAGTATGGTTTTAACAGAAAAGAGGGCTGGGCAGGGCAAGGGCACAGGTGGTGGAGTTTCACTTGGAGGTGGACAGTTTTTTATGCCTAAGTTCCTCCATCCTTTGAACAGGAGGAGTGAGAATACTTCACTACTTCCTAAGTGTGAAATTTTGTTTGTTTATGATTTCAAGAACTTTGAGATCTTCAACTGGGCTCTGTAGCTCTCCAGGGGAGCAGAGGAGGGGCGTGTGATGAGAGAAGGGCACGTAGCCCTGGATACATTCCAGTTTTGCTAGGGTTGCCAAGGGTGTGGGCGGGACTGACCTGTGCTAGGTCCCTGTCCTGGTTTCAGCTGGGATAGAGTTAATTTTTTTTTTTCCTAGTAGTTGGTATAGTGCTATGTTTTGGATTTAGTATGAGAAGAATGTTGATAACACACTGATGTTTTTAGTTGTTGCTAAGTAGTCTACTAGTCAAGGACTCTTCAGCTTCCCAAGCTCTGCCAGGTGCACAAGAAGCTGGGAGGGAGCATAGTCAGGACAGCTAGCCCAACTGGCCAATGGGGTATTCCATACCATGTGATGTCATGCTCAGTATATAAAAGCTGGGGGAAGAAGAAGGAAGGGGGGGATGTTTGGAGTGATGGTGTTTGTCTTCCCAAGTAACCGTTACGCGTGATGGAGCCCTGCTTTCCTGGAGATGGCTGAACACCTGCCTGCCCATGGGAAGTAGTGAAGGAATTCCTTGTTTTGCTTTGCTTGCRTGTGTGGCTTTTGCTTTCCCTATTAAACTGTCTTTATCTCAACCCATGAGTTTTCTCACTTTTACCCTTCCGATTCTCTCCCCCATCCCACCRGGGGGGAGTGAGCGAGCGGCTGCGTGGTGCTTAGTTGCTGGCTGGGGTTAAACCACGACAGTCCCTGAGGTGCCACGGTGTATTATAGCCATCTTCGTTCACCCCTCTCAATGGCTGTGTTTCCCCAGAGGCACTGGTCAGAAGTAGCTCTGTATTTTCCTTCTTTAATTTTAAAATCAGATGTAGTACAAAATGGTAGCAAATTTCTACCTCAGCTGCTTGCTTTGTGCTTGATTCTGCTTTTCCCTGATCCTCATCCTTTTCTGTCTCATCACTCCAGAGTTCCAGTGAGCTTTGCTTCAAGCCCCAAAGGCACTGAATTGACTCATTTCTCCTCAGCAGATTGTAGCCCAACAGCAGCCCATAGCTGGGAGAGGACTTTTTCCTCCAGGTATTGGCATGGGAAAGCCAGTGAGGAAAAAACAAGTACTGTGTATGCCTCCTAGCTTAGGCTTCCCCTGGGGAAAATGTGGCTTCTGCCCTCCTCTGTGACTGTACCTGGCATCTAGAAGACGTGTGTAAGGGAGTAAGGAGGGACTTTCACTCTCTTCCCCATTTGTTTCACAGAATAAGCTGCAGTCTGGCTGTTGGACTGAAGTGTCTGAAAGAGGACAATACTCTTTTATGCGGGACCTTAAATAACTGTAAGGTGACTGCTCAGGGCTCTGTGCTTCTGATGTTCCTGTGAGCTTTTCTCCCCGTCAAATAACTACGCATCAGCTGATTGATGGTAACCACAGCGTGCGTAGAGTCTCAGTCCTAATATTAGCACGGATCAGATGGCATGCAGCAGCCTAATACCACCTGAGGATCTGGTATTTCATTTTTGTTTCTGCTCCATTCTCATGCTTAGCAATACCCAAGGCAGTAGTACCACAATTTACTCAGCTATGTGAGGACATGAGGGCAGAGACTTGTGAGGCAGAGGACTGAGGCTGGGGCTGTGAAGTATGAGACAGTGAAGGGAAATGGTAGAAAAAAAGTTGGATCTCTGCTGGGAAAGTTGAGGAGTGGAAGAAAGAAAAAGATGGGGCATGTGAAGCTGTGGTCCTGATCTGACATGGACATGGAGATGTGCAATAAGAGGATGAGGGAGGCAATGGATGTGGTTTTGGGATCTTCGCTCTAAGAAGCATGTGGCAGAACAGCTGTGGCAGCATGGACGTAGGTTTTGTAAGTTGGAAAAAAGGTTGTGTGGTTGGGCGAATGGGAAGTGACAGGCATCAGCTTGAAGAGGAGGCTTGGGTGGTCCTATGACAGTAAGGGAACAGAAAAAAATAACTTTTCCACAATAATTTCAGTTTCTACCTCAATATCTTGCCTGGGACATACATTGTCTAAAGCCATCCTTGGAATCTTTCTACATTTGGGTAGCACTACTATTTCATCATATTGGAAAATAATTACAATAACCTGGTCTCACAAAGATCAATGACAAGCCTGATTTTGAAAGGAGCAATTTCAATAGACCTGGGCCTGAATAAAGTGGCCCAAAGGCAAACACAGTCTTAATCATGCAAAGGAGACAGATGCAATATTCATCACTGGCTCTGTTCCTTGCTGCCTTTAGAAATATCACACAGGGATAAGGCCAAATTCATCTGGGTACAGACACAGAATCACTTTTTTAGAGTTGCTGCGTTTAGATTATGCTTATTTTACCTGAGAGCAAACATGAGTGAAAAAAATAAGCCACTTACAAGTGACATGAGGCAACATTATATCTGAGTAATGACTTGACTGAGTCTGCCACCACATTAATATGCAAAAGGCAGCAGGAAAGCAATACAATACTCCGGATGTAGATACTTCTTGCCTGTGGATTTGAGCATCAACATCATGGAACAGCCTGAGACCACAAGAGCTTTCTTAATGAAACAGAAGACCCCACTCAGTAAGCGTACTGTCCAACAAATGTTTTGACAGAGAGCTGTGAAGCTGTAAAGGTAGGTGGGTGAATGCACAGAGACAAAAAAAACCTCTACAGCCCAGATTGACCTCAGTCACATAAAACCTGGCTGTTATGAGCTACATGGGTGATAACAAGGAAACAAGGTCAGAATATGTCCCTTTGCCGTGTATCGCTCCCCTGACCATTGCTGGAGCTGAGGGAATATTGCCATCTAGTGCCACACAGAAATCCAGCTGTCTAAACAGAAAAGAGCCATTTAATTCATGTAGGCAATGGTTACAAAGCATACTAAAAACCAGGGACATTATGTACCAGGGACATCATTTTGGTCAGCGTCTTTGCCAAGCTTGTTATTGAAAATGGTACATTTTCTCCTTTAAAAAAATCACAGTGTGTTGTGGGAACTGAGTCATAATGCTTTGGAGGAGAGACCCCACTCACAGTCGTTCAGAGGTTGTGAAAAAAGTGCAAAAGCACTCACATAGTGCTTTAGCAAGTAGCAGTCAGAATGATGGGATGCTGTTGAGGATGGGATTTATCTTACCTACCTTGAAATAACTAAAACATAGACCTGCATATGTTAATGTTTTATAGTCACCTTAGGCTTCTTTTGGAAACGAAGAAGTACTGCTAGGGCACAATTGGTGTGACCAACTTTAGCCATCACCTTTAGGATGGGAAGCACTGTACTTTTGAAAGGTCTGTTTCTCCACAGTGACAATAAAGGGGGTTTGGGATGGCAAGCTCTGATGTTCAGATCCCTCCAGCCCCGAGTGCCTGTCTCTCTGTACCATTTTTTAACCAGGTAGGTGACAATTTTGATGACCTGTTGGTGGAAAAATAAATACCACTTTCAGACTCCTAAAACCCATGATCTCAGTTGTGTGGTTCTCATTCAGGCGAGGGGAAACATACTCACACAAGAGTTCCCCCTGACCACAGTGGAAACAAGTGCTGACATATGACATATAGCATTCGCTGATAGGCAGGCACACTGGACCATAACATATTTTATATTCACCTCTGTGTGCAAGAGCATTATGAACTTCCTTCCGTTGTCATGCCAGAAAGAGCCCTTAGGGGTGACAGAGCAGTTCAGTTCCTCTCAGCCAAGACCCTGCTGAGCCAGAGATGAAGGTTTTTTTAATCAGTGCATATGTTTGAGATACTTTTAATGAGGCCATCAACTCACTTATCTATGCTACCAAATACGTGCCAGATTATAACAATTTTCAGTCATTGCCCATCTGGAGCAGATTCAAACCAGTGGTTGATTTTCAAAAGCAATTTGAAAATCAAAATCAATTAAGCAATCAAATCTTCCAGCTGCAAACAATGTCCAGATTTTCAAGCCAGCAATGTTTATATATGTTGACTTAAAATTACTTAAATGTCCCACCAGTACCTCTGAGTTAATTGCCATGTTATTGCTTGTGGTTGTGACTTTCCCACTATTTCTACCCACTAACCATGTAAAGAAAAGGATTAAATCACAGAGGTAATCAGAGTCAATAATGTAAAAGAACATTATTTTTCAGCCTGAGAAAGGTTGGAATATTTGAGACACCCACTGCTCCATTTTCTTTTAAATATCATGAATCCCAACTAAGCAAGAGGCTGCTAAATTCATTTGCTTGTATTTTAAAAATTCGTTATTTCACATCATCAAATGTAAATCCTTACAGGGGATTTTTTCCTTTTCTACGCTGATTTTAAATATGCTGCAAAAAATGTGTATCACAAGTTCCCCCAAATGAGGAATTATTTAGGTAATAAAATGCGTCACAATAATAATAGTGTATAAAGTTACTGATGTCAAACTCTGCCAGCATTTTTTAGGGGTATTTTCTTTGCTTTAGGGGCAGATTCACTTAGCAAAGTCCTTACATGTGGTATTAGAAAAGAAGTAGAATATGTGCACTGTCCTGAGTGTCCATAAATAATGTTGAATTAAAATTCCATCTAAAAAGGAACCTGAAAACCAAGGATGGTAGATTTATAAACACAATTCAAAGCACCTATAAATGTACTTTAAAACCCTCACTCTTATCACCTCAGTTCCCCATAACTAAGATTCGCTAAAAAAATCTAAGCTAACAGCTTCCAGAAATAAATACCAAGAAGCTGGCAGCAAATTCTGGAATTCCCCCATACCTCTTAGTCCATGGGGACACAGACTGACCTTTCAGATGCAACATAAACCCAACTGATTTCCTCAGGCTTTTGCCTGAGATGAAGGCTAGCTCAGACAGTTTGGGTGTTCTAGGCAGGCAGGAAAGGATTAGTAACATTAGCTCAATATCTTAATTGCCATACTTAAGAGGCTGCATACATGCCTAGAGCTGGATCCAGCACAGAGAGAAAGCTCTCACTGACTTCACTGCTGTCTGGGTCAGCCGTTTGGGTTTGAAGAATCTGGGGAAGTGGCAGGAAGGATGGACATTTTACCTGCTGGTACAAACTGTCATGGCTCTACTGACATTTGCACCAGCTGAGCCTTGACCCCAGGACATGCACAGCTTTATGAAGCTATGACATAAAATAAATTCACAGATTGTTTTCCTATGCTAAGGGGCAGCAGTGAGATGATATGCCAAATCTCTTTAAGAATCAAGAGGTGGACACCCCAAAATGTTCACACACCCAGCAGTCCAGTTGGATGGACAGTCTTAATGCAAAGAAAGGTAATGTCCATACATGTTTAACAACAGCACCTATGTATCTTTTGTTTCAATTGACACTAATGGCAGACAGTGGGTTTTAGCCATTTTGCTTTACTGATATTTGCAAACCTCTGAGACTGTTTCCTTGCATAAACCATTTTTCTGGACATGGGCATTTTTCTTGACAAAACCAGCCTAAGCTGTACAGTCCACTCAGTTGTTTCATCTCAGCCAGGGCTACCCCAGGCTAATGTGCCCGCACAAGTGCTGCTGTTGCTGCACAGGGAACTGGATCCATGAATTGATGCTGGATAAGAACTGAGCAAGTGGATGACATGTCCAAGAACAAATGGCCAGGAAATAGGGGGTCTGGGCAAGAAAGTGCCTGTGGAACCACAGCCTAAAACACTCCCTTCATTTGTGTCCAGAGGATGTGGCGTAATGCTGGTCCAGGTTGCAGGATACACCATAAATGGGTTTTACAGATCCTGAAACCTCTAAAGTTGTTGCTGTTTTGTGAATACAGAAATTTAGCCTTGCTTCTGTTTAAAAAAAAAAAAGTGCTACACATTATAGTATTAGTTTTTTCTGTTGAATTAAATGCTCTGTGAAGTATCAGAGGGGCAGCCACCATGTCCCAGCTAAATGATTTGTTTGTAGCAAATTACTTTCTATTCTTAAGCAAAAAGAATTTAATCAAGTGTCAGAAACAAACTACATCTTGACAAATTAGCAGGGTTGCTGCTGTTAAAATAAATTTGTTCCCAGATTTGTTTACAAAACTTCTCTTTCAGGGATGGGTGAACTTCCTGGAATTTGCCAATCTTTTGAATAAATATTGTGGAGGATTTGTAAAATGAGAATTAATTAAACTTTTCCTCTGAGTGTAAACCAGGCATTTTGCTCAGTGTAAAAAACTGCTTGCAAGCAAAGGGAGGTCTTTTTTGAGAGGGTGGGGAGGCAAGGAAATCTGAGCACTCCCTTTCCTTTTCCAAACAAAATTTGGGATATAATAACTATGACTAATAGAGGAAWTGTAATTTATACATTAGATTTGATATATCCCTTTTTAATTTTCTTCACAGATCTGAACTGAGCTCAATACATTTGACTTCTGCTTTCAAATCCCTCAGAGGTTTGTTTATTTTTCTATGAGTCTTTTTGGTTTGGCTGTTCTGTACAATAAGTGGCAGATGTGTTCATTTCTGGACGTGGGGCTTTTTGATACTGACTCCTATATATGACTTGTGTTGCTCTAACGAAGACCTTTGAGTATTAGTTTGGATGTGTGGTATCACCATCTCAGACAAAGAGATAAGCTTATTGTCATCATCCACTCATTCTGCTGGTATATCTGAAAGGACCAGATAATGAAATGCTCATCCTAGCCAGGGAGAAAACAAGGATAAGTATTTGCATTCTACCTTTTCCCTCACTGCAAGTTGGGTTTTTTTGTGGGATTGGGGGGTGGGGGGGGGGGTGGGGGTGTTATTTTTTTAAGTGATCATGAGGAAAATATTCTTCATTTATGAAACAGCAAACAGCAAACCTTCTGCTCTTCCATGTATGAAGTCAAGAAACAGTCATTAAAGATCCCATTTATTAGAATGCTTTTGCTGTGGCTCCATTGGAGAGGAAATCCAAAGATGGGAACTGTTTTCTAATAAAGAGACAAACAATCCTCTCATTTAGACTAAGATTTTTTATATTTTTTTTCGTGGAATTCCACTAACCTGAGAAATTAGTCCTTGACAAAAGCCTTCCACTGCCACCATTTGGAAGATACTGTTTCCGACAAAGCCAGTGGCAGATGTCAGTCTGGCAACAGACAGTCTGCCAATGGCAGCAACAACTTGAGGGACACCAACATCACTGTCCAGGTGAATTAAGCACACGGGCTGTCGGTAGGTCCTACAGATAAGTTACAAAAGAGTCCATGGACTTCACAGAAGACACAGGATTTTAAAAGCATGTAGCATTCAGGCAAACAGTCCTTCTTTGATTCTTTAGGTGTCAAATCAGGAGGATTGATTCTTCCCAGTTACCTTTCCCTAAAAAATTTCCAGCTTTTTAAATTATCATGACTGGTCTTAAAGGTTTGATCAGTCAGAGCTACCACAYGCTGCTGCTGTCCTAATTAAATTAAACTCCACTGGGTCCATCCTTCCAAAGCCTTGCTGGGTGCATTTGAGCAGTGTTTCCCACGGTCATATGTATGAAGCTGCATGTTGGCAGGATGGATAAGCATCTCCATTTTAAAGACAGCCTCAAGCTTTTGCTTAAAGAGGCTAACACTGCCACTAACAACTAGGAAATCCTGGCAGATAGTCCACATTAATCTCTCTTTCTATATTTGCACAATGTCAAGCACACTATCAGCACTGAATAAATAATAATCATAGAAACCTGGAGTCAGCCAGGAAATAGCTGTGAATGAGACATTCATATTTTAAAACTTGAAACTGCAAAATTATCTTGTTATGATTCTGGGAAAACTGTTCTTTTCCTTTTTCCCTGTTGTTTTCTTTTCCTAAAGAAGACAAAATGCTAATGCTGCTGCTGAAGGTACAAAAAAAAAAGTTTACTTGGTCCTGTATTACAGAATTACACATCTGAAGTGTCCTGCCTACTTAATACATAAAATCCCTTCAAGGAGCAAAATGAAGAACAGTCCTGATTATAAATCCAAAGAATCCATTTCTAACTGAAAAAAAAAAAAMCAACCAGAAATGGAATACAAATGTATTACGTGGGAGAAAGAGGGAGAGCAGCTGAAAAACWGTTAAACAGTTTCACCAGACAATCTTGCTCTTGATAATGTCTGGACAAAGTCAACTTTTTTCTAAATGTGATTGAAACCCCATGTTAAAAGGGATTTATCTGAGTCATAAATCTTTAAAACAATGAGCAAAATTCATGGGGAATTCAGTCTCCAGCTCTATAGAAATAATAATAAAGGGCAACTCCCTTTGGTAAAACAAGTTGAATTTGGTAACTCTTATTTAATTCAGACTCTTGACAAACATTCAGGGTTGCTCTTTCTTCACGAAAGAATCAATTATGTCTCTTTCTCTGTTGAGGTGTAGGGCTCCTATAGTATACTAAAGGTATTTCAAGACTGTATTTTTATGGTTAGAGATGAGAAGAAATGGATTCTTAAGGTACTTTAAAATCTGCTTTTATAAATTGCTGCCAGGGACACATGTACAAACATTTTTTTCATGTATTGGTCATCTTTAACAGAAATACAAAAAAATCCGAGGAATGCCTCAGTATAATCAAATTGCAATTAAGTTAGTCCAGAAGCATTTGTTGAAAGATATAATGGCAAGGATTATAAAGGAGAAGAATAAACTGAAAACACAGAATGCCAAAAATCACCATCTGCTGAGATGATGGAGTATCATGATCAAAGCTGTTAAGGTGTTACTAGAGCTGTTGTATGTTACAACATTAAACAGTTAATTGCAGTTCATGGGTTTTAAGTAAAAGGACTGGGGACTGCTTTTTACCATAGCAACCACAAAAAAGAAATCTCTTAAAGCACATATGCAATGTGCGCCAACAAAAAAGCAAAGAAAATAAATATATTTGGAATTCAGCATTTAAACTATAATTATTTGGAGAAATTCCTCTTTCCAAATTTACATTCAGAGTATCCCGGAGAGAATAGGACATTCATTCCAAAATTACCAAAAGTCTTCCCTGAGGGACAAGAAGTTGTATTAGATTCTGTATCTTAACTCACTAACAACTGTTAAGATGACTCCTGCTGCTTAGGTAAACAGAGTAGGGAAGTGAATGGACAGAAAAGAAAGGAAAACTTCTATCATCTCATTGCTGTATGGCCACTTGTGCTGTAGGCAGGGAATGGTATAAATGAATCGGTCAAGATCACATGTGTACTATTGTTTACCTTTTGCCACTCCAATCATTTTTGTTGTGTGCTGAGGTCAGCCTATTTGTGCTCTTTTAGCATGAGAAGCAAGTTACGGTGACAACATTTCTGATTGTTTAATCCCAGGTCAGGTCAAGTTTGAGAGAAGAACAGAAGAAAAGGAAAGTAAAAAGACAGTGACATCATCATCATTCCTTAAATATTAACACATGACATTTTGATACTGATGGAACTTCTTATCCATGTTCCCTTTTGAAATAAAATGCTAATGAGTTCAACCATCTTTCCAGAAGTGGTTCAGTTTTCAGATGGAATAGTTATTTTGATGTATGATTCTTCTGAAGCCTTTGCAAAGGCTGGATAGCTGTAGGGGCAGCAGATTAGAGAGGCAGCCCAGCAAACTACCTGGAGCAGTGATCCAAAGGGTGAGATAGGCAGGTGAAAAGCAAGAAGGAGCAAGAAAGAGGGAGGTCCTGCTGGTTGCTGTACCCAGAGGATACACTGAGGGCAGGAGACAATAGGAAGGATTGTATTTCACAAGCCCTGAACTAACTAAAGGTTTGAATAAGGAAATGTTTTTAAAACATCTATGGTAACTGCTGAAAACAATTATGTCTGTGGTATCTGCCAATTCTCATAATTATCGGCTGTTGTTTTAAAAGTGTGTATGGGAAATTTTGCAAAATCTAGGACCAATAATCCCATGGCTGACATAGCATGCTCTTAGACACTTACACCACAAATGTAGTGTGAGAACTGAAYAGAACAGAACAGAACAGAACAGTTGGCTACATTAAGATTCAGATCGACAAAAACAGACTGAGGGTTTTTTGTCAGTTGATGTAAAAATTTTCATAGTCAAAAATATTAAACCCTGAATAAATGGAGGAATTCACCCACATATGAGCACTTTCAGGACCTAGAGATGCCCTTCGAGTTTTCCCTCTACAAATCCAGCAGACACATGTTCATGTCTTCCTGTACCCGTAAGTTCTCCAAACAAGACCATTTCTAACCCCTCCAATGTAGACTCATCTCTCTATTTCAAGGAATTCATATTGTACTGCTATTAAATGTTGTGTTTATCAAGGGACTGTTGATAGGTCTTTTCACCACCATAACTCACTCTGTTTACATACGGCCTCTAACTTCATATTTGTATTTGTTTATAACAGCATGACATAAGTTTTGCTCAATTGGTTAAGAACAACTTTAGAAATATTTGAAAGTGCGCAACTCTACTGTGACATGAACACATAAWTCAATAAAATGCCACTGCTTATGCTACTAATAGATTTGACTGAGTTGTATCATTGTGCTAATTATGATGATGTGTGAGGGCACAGAAAAAAAGGCTCCACCATTCTTGTAAACAGAAGAGTAAACACCTCTTGCCATAGAGAACTGACAATCAAAATATGCTTAGACAAATAATCTTCCGCGAGATTTTTCAGCCCACTATACATACAGCCTTCTGATTTTGGTTGCCTTCCTACATCACAGGCTACAATTGTAACAGTATTTTGAAGTCACGAGTAGCTGCCACACCAAGAGGAAAAAAATGTTCTTAAGGCAGAAGGAAAAACAGGCATTGTATTATCAATTATTATAGAGTCCTTGAATGTAAATATGAATGCAAGTAAAAATGTAAGAGCTCAGATTTAGTATATGCAGAAGAAGACTCCAATTCCACACAAGGAGGAAGAGGAGTTTGTGTTTAGTAACTGGTTTGAATTTGAATATTTTAATTGAATTATTATTATTATTCAGCAGAATTAAACACAGACAGAGGGAATCCACAGATGCCCGATGTCTTTTGAAGGAAAAGCATTTTTTTAATCTGTCAATTAAAAGATTTGTAAAACAACAGCCAGTTCTGGCTATAATCTTGCATCAAACAAATGGGTATCTGAAGTTGAACTACAAAATACTCAGATTATAATTTTATAATGATTTTTAGTTAGTTTTTTTTTCCTAAAACAGTATTGTTCACTTTTCATCGGTCTTGTAACTTTTGCATATACCAGATGTCACATGCTGAGTATCTATAAAACAAGACTTGATTCAATGCACAGAGCTGCATCACTGGAGGTTATTAGCCAGTTAAAATGTTTGATGGCCATAGATGTACAAAGATTTTCTTAATCTGAACCTGGAAAGTTCCCATCTTAGCTCCTATGCATTTCAGAAGTGTGCACCCTTTATAAGCAACATAGGATATTTTTCATAATGTCTCAACTTTTATTTTTTCTTGACTAGCTATGTTTTTCCATTTAACGCCAGAGCATCATTAGTACTGTGTGCTTATACTTTGTCTGGCTGGAGGAAATAGTGCCTTAGGAACACTCGTCAAACCATAGGTTTCCAATAAATAGACTACCAAAGAACAACCTATTTATATCATTAAGAGGAGGATCTAATTAAAAAATTCATTTGATCTGTGAGACCGTAACTGAGGTCTATCCACATCTGGTCTCTGCAACCATATTGCCTTTGTAAAATGTCCAGTGAAGAGTTTGATGACAGAAGTGTAGGGCAGCCTGTGAGATGTTTTGAAGGATGATGGTATCAAAAYGTCTGTGAAACAACCTCTCATTGCATGTAAGCCAATGCTTAAATATCAAACATATTTTTTACTTCAGTTGTCTTTAGTTGTCAGGCACATCACTCACTATGCCCAAATTCCTGCTAAGGCCTTTGGGATCCATTTGGACTGAGTACAGAATTTGCAATGCTTATCAGAAGATACCATCTTTGACTCTTCGAGGTTGGGACAAAGCTCCTCGCAAAGTTAGAACGTCAATGCGAGGAGCTACAAGAGACTTCCCTGTACAATAGATGAGACACAATTGATTTCTTGCACTCCACTTCCAGCCTCAGCCAGAAATACAAGACGAACAGGCTTGCTTTCTTCTGCGATTTCAACATGTCTGCTTCCTGTACGGGCTGGAAATAGGACATACCATAACAACTGTCAAAACATTTCAGAACCTCAAGCAAGGTGTGATTGGAGCTGGCTTCTGGAAGCAGCGAGGGCTTGGGGAGCCATGCGAGCAGGCTGGGCCCTCTCTGCTATCAACTGATTTAGAGCCCAAACATGACCTCCACCAACGGCACCGCAGTTTGACCCTCACTCAAACCTCTTGTCTGGGCAGCCCCAAACTTTCAGAGCCGGGCTGAAGTAAAYTCGAGTGTCTCCCAAACACCAAAGGACAGTCCGTCCAGGCTGAAATCTTTATTTCGCTGTTCGAGCAGCCCTTGGGGTGCCCCCCCTCAGCCCACTCAGGCACGCCGCCTGGCCCTGCCAGGGATGAGTCCCCATGTACAGTGGGGATCAGCGAGCTGCTGGGAGAGGGGGACAGCCTGTGTGCCAGCACTTGTGGAAAACGGCAGGAGGGGAGGCAGGCCCCTGCGCTGAGGGAAAGGGGCCTCCAGCCAGGGCCAGGGCAAGGCTGGGAAGGATTGATGGCTTCCCAGGCAGAGGCAGAGGAGAGTTGGCTGCTGAAAGGACGGGAGAAGGAAAGGGGGCTTCCCCCAGGCAGGTGAGGAAGCATTTAGAGAGAAGAGGGCAACTCCAAACAGCTTTGTGAGGAGAGAGGCAGCTCACTGGTAGGAGGTAGAGAGATGACTCGGGGCTGGGAGAGATGTATGGGAGAGACCTGTCCTCCACTGAGTGAGGCAGGGGAGAGGAGAGGCTCCTAACTGCAAAGCAGGGGATAAAAAGCAAGGCAGGGCATATTAAAAGACATGGTAGTGTTTGGTGAGGCAGCTCGGCCCAAGTGGGAGGGCGGTGAGTGAGAGGCTGGGAGCGAAAAACAGGCCCCAAGATGGTGCTTCAGCGGAGTGACCTGGTGGGAGATGAAAACCCACCCTGCAGTGTTAGGGTAAAAGTGACAGAAAAGAGGGAACAGAATTCAGAAAATGGAAGAGTTTGGGAGAAAGAGGGATACAAACAGGAGAAATACGGCATCTACGTTGAGAAGGAACAGAAGAAAATTGATTACGATGCAGGGAGGGAGACACAGTAAGTTGCTGTTGTGTTGTGTGCTGCCAACACACACAAACATGGCTGGTGAATGGAAAGTTATAATATACATTATTCAGCAGGGCAAACTTAATTTTTAATGAAAGTATATTTCCATGCCTACCTCATGAGAAATGTGTGAAGATCTTTGGGGACCCATGTTTTGTGGTTTTCATTATTCACATGGGCATTGTGAGAGAGGAAGGCTTAGGAACGTAGCATGCTGTTTGAATGCGGACTTAATACTGAGGCGAGGTAACTTTCTCCATCCCCAAGTGTTTTTATATCTCAAAATCTAAAGAACTTTGCCATGTCTTTCAAAAATGCAGGGAACTCCTACAAGTTTCTACTTTTCTGTCCCAACTGGATGGTTAAGAGCCTTCCTCCAGACTCTCCATATGGCCTTCAAAAAATATTATTGTTGCTGTTATTTACCAAGAAACTGTTTCAAATAAAACAAAACAGATAAATATTTAATAAGTAAAATACAAGTGATTCACTGCACCAGTGCTAGATATGCTTAATAATTTTAAGAAGCAGTACGAAACATGCACTGACAATGTTTTAAAACAATTCCCCTGTGATCTTTCCTGAGTACTGTCAATACAGGGAAATTGAATTTTAGCCTGTCAAGTACGCTTTGACCTGTCATTCATGTCTCCCATCTTCCCAAATAGCCACACTTTTAAGAATATGCCCCTCAGTCTTCTGCAGTGAATGCACTCCCCTGACCTGGTCTAATCCTCAGTTTCTTGCCATAAGTCCACCTGATGAAGTGTTAGACCAGGGACCGTGGGTAGTGTGTTTTAAGAGGTGATTTTGAGATCAATGTTTCCTATGGGTTGTACCATATTGCTGAGACTGGATGTTCAGGTGTTTGGTGGAGGCCAGGACATGGGGAACATTCTTGGGGGAGAGAAAATATTGGAAAGGAAGATGGGTCTGAACTGAACTCTCAGAGACTCCTGGCTGAAACCTGAAACTGTTGCAGAAAAAAATGAAACTGCTTTGCATCTTACAAGCAATTGGTAAGTCCCCATGTCCAGTGAAGATGCATGTCTGCACTGTGCAAAACAGTCCTGATACACTGATAGTTACCATTACTAGCTTTGGTATCAGAAACACTCCAGCTACGGTAATACAGTAGATAAGATAAATTATCCTCTTGCAAAGCAGGATAAATTAGCTGCAGTACAGTGCTATGTTAATGCATTTAGACTACAACCAATACTTGAGCAAAATTGGTTAGAACAAGCTTTTAGACACTGGAACCGAAGGACATGCAATTTATTTTTTCACAGTGCTTGCGTAACTCTCTTGGGTTTGAAATGTGTAGTAACTGTTGATTTCCACCTCTAGTTCATGGCCTTTTTTTGGTAGCATTTTTTCTTCAAACTTTCGAGAGTTCACTGTAATAAGTTATCTTATTGTGCATTTTCTGTTCATACATCTGTGCAGTATACCTCTCTTTAGGCTTCCCGTTTCATCTGATTAGTGCTCCTGTAGTGTTTCAAGCATTGTTTTGTTTTGGGTGAAGCAATTTGCAACACTTGTTTGAGAAATATGTTTTTGTTGGGATACAAGAGTATCTCGTTTAGAATGTCTTTTTCAGTTCTCCATTTTTCTGACTGTTTCTTTTTTAAGTACTGGCTTCTTTGGCTAAGATGGAACCAAAAGCTTAATTTAGATTTTTTTTCTTGTGTTATTCCAGAGGACATTAAAATAGATTTCTCTGCTATAAGTGTCTATTTAACACAGTTTTCTAGCTCAAGTCTTCCATGATGGCACTCACATGGTGTTTGAGACACCTTCTGACATTACGAAGAGATCAGAAATAGCACAGGGACTGAACTTCTGGCCAGAGTGGCTCTAGGGAGACTGGCTCATAGTGGCTTTTACATTTGGCTTGCTAAGTGCCGAGTTGTTTTAATGGCCATCCTGTATGCATCTTTTTGCAGAAACCTAGATATAGGACTTTTTAAGTATCTGTTTTGCCTAATGAATTTAGCTACTCTAATTATCAGATAGGAGACTAGGATGCTACACTGTATTAAAAAAAAAAAGTTTCAGAATCAGTTTCGCCAGAGAAAGGCTGGACTATCTATCCAGTGGGTTTTGCACCTTCTCAATACAAACTTCTCTGGTATCTTTTCCCCTGAGGTGCAGCTGTAGTATTAAACAGAAACTTCATTTATCCAGTGTGGAAAAAGACTACAGATAGATAGGTTAAAATTAGCAAGAGTGTAAAAATCCACTATAAAAATCATTTGCACACAAGTCAACATATAAATTAGTTTTACACTTCTCAAAATCCTGGAGGAGGATTGAAGTTTCTGTACTTCTGTGACTGACAGCCAGCTAGTTTGCTGGTGCTTTTCTTATGCAAACTCCATCGCTGACTATCTTTAAGAAAGTCTTGTGATTCATTTACTGTTCCATTCCCACCAAAGTAGATACCTGGGTTCATAAAACTGTCTGCTATGTAATAATTTCTGCTATGTAAGATAAAACCACTATTGTGGTAAATCCATTGCAAAATAGGATCCTGAGAAGTACTAATGAATCTCTTGCCAAACTGCTTAAATCATAATGACTTTGTCACAAGAACATCGTATGTTTATAATCTTGCTATGATACTGAAGCCTTATACAGCTGGGGTTTTTTTGTAATACTTTTGTAGCCAGTTTAAAGCCATCTGGTGCACTTATTGCCAGGTATACGTGATTTAAAGCAGAGGATCACAAATTTTTGTTGTTGTTGTGACTACACATGCACCTTCAGCAAACTCATGATAAAAATATCAGTACTCAGTGTACGACAGTGGAGTTGAAATGGAATCATGTCATTATTTATTTGTACATGGTGACTACATATGATGTTCCTGATAGCCACATGTGAGAATTGCTGTTTTAGTTTGTTATCTCTTAACATTTAGATCCTGAAAATTATATAAATGTTGGATTGATCTCCACATAAGCCAAAGATTGATACACAGCTTTGGATCTCTTCTAAATGTCGTAACTTTTCCTGTGCTTTTATAAAGCCCAAGTCTTTAACTATAATTCTAGTAAGTAGATATAGGAACATAAGATTTTTATCTCCTGGTTACTTAGCGGAAAGCTTGCATTTGGAGATCATCTTATTAAAAGACCAGTGATATATGGATTAAAAAGATTAGAGTCAAGGTTTCATCCGTATTTTGCTGCTTATTAATTAAAGGCCTTAATTTGCTTATAGTTTACTTTTTTAATTCCATGTTATGATTGGATCACTGTAGTATTTAGAAGCTGCAACCAAGATCAAGGCTGCATTATATTAAATTCTGAAAACCATATAGTAAAAGGAAGCCCCTACTTGGCAGTTGAAATAAAACAAGATCCACAGGGACTGGGGAGGGAAAGAAGTACCTTTCCTGACTGACTGAATTATTTTTCTATGGCAGAGTGACTTGTTCAAGGTCATAGAAGAATTAAATTTCTGTATCAGTGAGCAGGTGGGAAAGAAACAGAGGATGTTTAATCTGCACTTTCATGTGCAGTTTTTTTACTCATTTCCTATGGAAATAAGTCTTCTGTGATCATGTTTGTACCTTTCCCTCCCTTTTTTCCTCTGCACCCATAACTTTTGGATCCATCGATTAATACAAACAAATTTGAAAGAGGAGTAAAAGTCTTAAATAGAATTGTCTTTCTACAAATTTCGTGAAAGCAGATGCCAGGAAAAGGGAAGAAGAAACCATCTGAATGCCATTGCTACAGTAAAGCTGCAGCCCGAGTTCACATTCACAAAAGAGAACTACCCATATTCCCAGCTGTGGGAAAAACTTCTATAATGTCAGATCAGCTCTCTTCCTACTTCGCTATAGGGCTCCAGCGCATAACGCACAGTTGTCCATGCTACATACACTAGTTTGATTTGGCTCCAATCTGGAGTGAAATAAGTAGGGTTATTAGCAAGGAGCCTTGGCGCAGAACAGAGGCTGCTTTTCTGCAGCTTCAGAACTTGCACCCTACAAGCCAATGCAGACAAACCAATCTATAGTTTGCTCAGGGATGGGGTTCATTCCTTGGTGCAGATTGTAGAGGTAGCATAGAAGTAATCAAGGCAGAACTTGCACTTTTCAAACAAAAGGTGCCGATCATTGGAAAGTCAGGCATATCTGTTCTGAGGATTGTGGAACCATTTGTTTAATGATAATGTTGTTCTTGAATACATATGGTAGGGAGGAGGAAGAATTCCTTTGGGAGGGCTTTGGAAACCTTTCGCTCAAACTGTAAGTCACCGGATTGTTTCTTTTTAGGAAGGAATTGGTACATCTTGCATCTTTGATTTTATGCTAATTTTCCTTCATACGGTCTGTTTCTGTTAAGAGCCTAGACTGTAGTTCTGCAGTGTGTCATGGTAAGCAGCATGTAGATTAGTGCCATGTGTTAAAGTTGGAAAGTTTCTTCACTTTTTTTGCTTGGTTTGTGGCAGCTTGTATTAAATAGTTTCCCCCTCCCCTTTTTTCTCAGTTGTGTGGTTAGGAATTGCTTTATTGCTTGTGTATCCTGTGTCAGTTTATATTAGTTTAATATTAGTTAGATGTTTGGCCATACGTACTTCCCTGAAATCTTATGTTGGTTTTCATTGATGGGGATTTCCTGGGTGCTCACATGTCTGTCTTTTGTGTCTTCTCTCCAGATACATGTCTTGGGCAATCACAGAAGTGTTATGGTATAAGCTGTGCAATGTAACTTCTTTAATTATGAGACTATTTGGCCACTGTCAAGACTTTTGCTCAACTATCTTGCAGTGAATTTGAGCACAAGTATCAAACATGGTTGACTATTAACTTCATGTCATTTATCATTCCTCCTAAGGAGTTCCATCTTGCTACTCCTGACTGAAGAGTTTTATGTGTAGTGAGCAGGGTTTTCAACCTCAACATAAGCAGTTTATGTCTACTCTTTATTTTTTCTTCATTGATAAATATGTCTCCTTATAATTAAAAACATCAATCACATCCATTCCCAGCTGAATTTTGCTAGACTAAGTCAAGCTCGTCTCATATGATAGACTCTTAATTCCTCTGATCATTCTGATAACCCTTTCCACACTTTTTTGTAGGAAGATTAATTTAAACTGGTGGCTAGAACTGTACTTAATATTCCAGAATAGGTCTTGCAGGGCTTTGTATTATACCACGACTACTCTTCCTGCTTCTGGAAATGCTGTGTGTAATATACCTAAGGTCACACATCTTATGGCTGCTTCACGTTGGTTGCTAATAAGCCTGCCGCAATTGACCGGTTCTCTTTTGAGGCGTACTTTGGTGAGCTTTCTGCTTCTTTGATTGTTTTAATTGTGTTCCTGTAGTTTCCTGTAGCTAATGTTACATGACTGGAGGCACTCTGGCCAGGCCACACGGTAGGAAAGCTTTTAGGCTTGCCTCTGGGTATTAAGGATGGGACTTGTATATTCCAGCTACTTTTTGGAAGAGGTGGAGTGTGAACGCTGTCTGTATTTAATACTGCATCTGTTGACAGTGTATATAAGGCCAAAGGTGTTTGTCCTTTGCCCCAAATGTTTATCCATTTTAGCACTGTGAAGAGCCCAGTCTCAATGAAATTGGAAGAAATGTACTTAAATCCATTGTAGACTGTAGTACCATGTACCTTTCTGCAGGCAGCAGTGCTGACTTCAGCAACTCCTCTCCTGCCCCTCTGGCCACTGCTCCAACCCTTGAGTGGGCCCTAAATGCTATTCTTTTTTCTTGAGCCTAGGTTAATTCCATGTTCTGCTTTGGCGTTGTCCCACAATGGTTTGAACCAGCAAAAAGTGAATGGTGACAAAGGCTCTTAGATGACTGGCTGGGAAGAGAGGCAGGATGGGGAAGGGACCACTTAAAGCCCACACCACCACCCCGAGAAGTGTCTGTTGAACCATAAACTTCAATCTTCAGTACTCCTGCTGGGGCTGTACAGCTGTATGAAAGATGCTGCATGTGGAGTCAGTGAGGCTGCTTAAATGAAAACAAATCCTTCACCAGTGGTGCTTATGTTTGGCTTAATAGGTGTGAGCTGGAGCAATAGGCTTATGCTGTAACTCCTCACGCAAATTAGGTATATGGAGTACAAAAATTTTCATGGTAATTTTCAATTCTTACCTCAATGGAAAAATAAACCAAAAATGACACAGCCCTAGACTTAAATGAAAAGCATGTACATCCCATAGGTTAGGTACAGGGAGATGAAAACCTCGGTATTATTTGAGAGGAGTGGGACCTGTGAGTTCAGAGCTACTGTACCGTAACCTAAAACACCAAAACAAGAAAAAACCCATTTGCAAACAGACGAAGCCTGTACTCAAACACAGATTAGGTAGTATTTGGACAACAAAATGGCTGTGGTTGTGGTTAGAGGTGATCCACAGGGGCGCAGCTGGAAGAAGTCGGGGGGAGGGGGAGCCCCGACCCCGCAATCCGGGGCCGTTTCCGGGCGGCGCGGGGGCCGTGCCGCAATTACCGAAAGCGCGTCCCAGGGACTTACTGCGGGGCGCTGCGAGACGCGGGGCGCGCAACCCCGGGGCGCGCAACGGCAGCGGCTGCCTTCCCGGAGAGGCTCTTCGGCCGCCGGCCCCGCTCCGCTCCGCGCGGC
>JAYKAV010003360.1:265585-317304 GCA_035582835.1 Phoebastria nigripes
GCGGCGTCGCGGGCCGCGGCGCGCAGGCGCGGGGGGCGCGGGCATGCGCGCTGGGCGGCGGGGAGCCCGATCTGATAGGGAGCAGGGGCTGACACTACCCCCGTGTGGGCGGCGGAACGTCCCGAGGATGACGTGCGGCGTTCTCGAATCCCGTGTCTCGCTCGCTCGCTCGCCGCCGCCGCCGCCGAAGGAAACGGGAAAAGCAACAAGGAGGCAGGAGCAGGCGCGGCGCCATGGCGGCCCTGGAGCGGCCCGTGCCCAGTCCCGAGGCGTTCCTGGGCCAGCCCTGGGCCGCCTGGGTGCGGGAGGCCGCCCCCCCGCACGCGCACGGCGCCGCCCCCCCGCACAGTAAGGGCAGGGACCGGCCCGCGGCTCGGCACGCCGCTCCCCTCCCCCGGAGCAAACGCACGGCGGCGGGGCCAGGGGCTGGGGGCCCGGCCGGGCCGCCCCCCCCCCCCGCTCCTCCCGGGGCCGCGCCGCGCGGCGGGAGGTGCCGCCCCCCCGGGCGCTCAGCTGACGCGCCGAGCCCCCGGTGCCATGTGTGCGGGAGGCGCTGGCGCACGCCGCGCCGTGCCGCTGCCCCGCGGCGCGGGCCCCGCCGCTGGGCCGGCGCCGCGGTGGGGGAAGGGGGCGAGGGGGAGGATGCGCGGCGCGGAGGGGCCAGAGGATGCTGCTGGGGGGGGGCCGGAGGGTGCTGCTGCGGGGGGCCCGGCGGTTTCGCTCCCTGGCAGATGCTCCGACCATTGTGCTTTTGCTGTTGCAAATAGGAACACTGCTCACCTCCTCACCTCTTCTCCTCCCCCCGCCAAACAATAAATGCACACCTCTGGGCCCTCGGCGCTTCCTGACTCTGCTTCTCTTCTGCAGGTGTAGATCTAGAAGAGACTGGAAAGGAGGGTGGAAAAAGCAGGGAGGTTATGAGGCTTAATAAAGAAGGTAAGTGGATAGTGCTGGCACACCTCTCTACCTGTCTGTCTCTTGGTGGCTGTGGATGACTGTGGTTTGGCCTTGACAGGGTAGTCTAATAGCATGTGGATCTTTCTGCCGTGAAGAATGTTTCAGGGTTGGATACACACAGATGACTGTCACTGTGTCAACTTCTTTTGAAGTACAAGTATAACAGGTGTATGCGTGCGACTGACAGACGTGGTAAAAGATAAGGCAATTTTAAGTCAAAAGGCAACTACACATCAGTGGCCATATTGGATTTTTTTTGAAGACCCTGTCCTTTCTTGGTGCAATGTTTCACTTGCTTCTGCGTGAAGATAAGCATATAAACCCGTGCATCAACTTTAAACATTATATTATCATTGGCGACTAGTGAAAAACATTTTCACTCACGGAGAGAAATGGTCTGTTACGATCTTTGAGTTCATTCACTTTAGCTCAAGTCGCATTTTATTCTTTCATTCTCACTGCTGAGCGTGACTTACAGTCAACTGAGTGGCCAACATCTAATATTATCTTATATTAGGCTAAGCCATGCATATTATGCAAAACCAAATATAATAGGTCATTTGGGCCATAAGGTTTTCTGGTACCGTAAGTATGAACAGGCAAATTCCAGGCTAATGGTATTTGCTAATATGCCATGCCTGACACAGCTCTGTCAGTTGTGAGAGGAGAAACTTTACTGGTGAGCATAGGCAAATCGAATTGACACATTTTGTTTGTGACGTGCGTTGTTAACATCATGCTGGGGTAACACCTAATGCAGCTAGTGAAATGGTTTGGGACATATTTTCATGTAGCTTTCTGTTTGTTTCTGTTCTGTTAAGAAAGCAGTATACATATACAACCTTTCTGTCATGAGAAATATTGTGGAGTCAGTTCATAACGAACGATCCCATCATAGTGAAACTTTGGTGTGACTTACTGATGCTGAGAGAAATCCTGCTATTACCTGTAATGTCATAATATATATTCTGAAATGATGTTAAGTTTCTCGTTTATATTATAGTTGTCATTACACGTGCATTTAATTTTGAGCATCTTGGCAGCTTAAAGGAATCTTATGTTTTCTAAACAAGCTCTTGAAAAAAGAATGAATTAATCAGTAACGTAAATTTGTGTGATAAACTCTAAAATTGCACGGAGTACACATTAAATAAAATTATTTAAACTACCATAAAACCTCCCTTTTGAAAGACCTTTATAGAGATGCCAAGCTTGATTGTGTTCCTGTCTTGATTCTTACATGCCTGAACCTCTCTTATTTTGCCAGCCCAAAAATAAGTTAGAGGCAGAACTGGGATTTGCATGTAGTATATTTATAGGTAAAAGGTTCAAGGCTCAAGGAATTTGTATGTCTGTCAGTAATGTTGAACATACGTTTGGTTCAAAAGTAATCAGACAAAAATCTTGCTACTGGAGCTTGGCCTTCATAAGGAGCTTAATTTGTTGAGATAAAATGTTTTGCGCCTAGAAGTCCTTGAACACAAATTCTAATTATAAGCTAACTTGAGACATAAAGATCGAAGCGCATCCCTGCTCCTTAGTCATACCTAATATGCAAATTGTTTCCTAGAACAATTCAGTTTAGATTATCAGCGCTAGTCTCTCATTGCTTGTTTTTTGGGGGTTAGAGACTCTGTCAAAGGAGCTCTGTTTAAACTCGCTGTCCAGAAAAATTATTTCCAAACAAAGTGTAATTTCATTGCTGACATTATGATAGTGACAGGTGTGAAGCACTTACTAGCTTTTATAGTACTTACATTGTAATACAGTTTAAAAAACCAAAACTGACTGTTATATTTAGAAAATAAAAAGCTTTAGGAATTTTACTGCTTCCAAGTAGTAACTTGCTTTGGATCACTTAGAGAGAACTTTCACGAAGTTTGAATAAATTAGTATGTGTTGAAATATTTCTACTGTATTCACTTAAGCAGTCTGTTAATACAGGTGTTTTCACCACACCCATCTGTGTGTCTGAACACCCACCGTAAATCTTCCTTGAGCCTCACTATCCTTATTAAATAAAGGTAGGGAAAAATTTGAAGAGTTAGATTGGTCTGCAGAAAACATTGCTCATGTACTTGCAGAAACGCTTGTGCGCTTATTCTGATCTTGCACACATCTGTCATGTGACGTGTTTGCTTTGTTCATGGACAAGGGTTGTGGTCGTGCTAGGTCTTAATACCAAACCCAACTCATTTTGCTTTGCAATCTTACCTATTTGAGTAGGCCGCCTTATGGCATTTGTGGTGCCAGGAGATTGTAAGTGCTGTCATAGAAAAATCAGACTTTACATGTATAAGGTAACTGGAGGATTACGGATGGACAGGACTTTAAGTATCAAAAATTACTGTCCTGTTTGATAAAGATAGTGTAAAATCTGATCTCGTCACATTTACTTCTTGTAGTATTTGTCTGCGTTTTGTCAATTTTAGTTGATACGACCAGATTTATGTGGCCATTCCCTTGTAAGCAGTTAAGCAAGAAGCCTTTTTGGACTAGTGAAAATCTTTGCGGAGAGCATGGTGGGGGGAAGGGGTCGGAAGATGGTGGTCTCCTCCAGACCATGACAAAGTGGTTCACTTTGGTTTTGTAGAAAAAAATTATGTCAGATGTCAAAAAATGCTTCTAGCTAGCTTCATCCCTGAGTCGCTGCCTCCTTTCTGATTGTGTATTATAAGTGTTCAGAGTGATGGGCTGCTCTTCCTCCTCCTGTTGACCCAGGTGGGGACTTGGGAGGCAGCATTCCCCAGTGACAGTGTGGAGAAACACTGCCAAATCTCTGCCTGCCAAAGTGGTTGATACTTCTTAGCACATCCCTGGTCAAAGAGGTTGCAATCGGGCTGTGCTGTTCATTTCTGTAATGCAAGAGGTGCACTGAGGCCATGTGCCCCATCTTTAGGGCAGAAGTAAAGACGTATGCTTTCCTTTATTCTATAGTGTATATGTAGGCAGCACAGAGGGAGAGAAATTTCCTGAACGTTTGTTCAGTTTTGTAGACGGAATTGCTTTTTGCATGCTGATACTTATTTTATGTTTTCCTTCAGCAAAGGCAGTATGTCCATGGTTGACTTTTACTGGCATGTAGATTTGGGGAGAGGGGATTATGAAGTTTCAAGTGTTCACAGAAAATGAAAAATTTTATGCATAAATGTTTGTGCCAGAAAAAAAACTTATCTGCTTATCTAATCAGGAAGCAGAAACAGTATTGTGTAACTTATCTGACAAATCACTACCAACCAACCGGCTTAGCTAAAAGAGGGGTTATCAGAATTGGAGCATCATTTAGAATTTTTACTGAATTTTAAAAAGTTGAATGGCATATTTGAAGAATTGAAGATTTTCTTGTAGATAGCATGTATAGTAAAAGGAGTCTATATTTATTTGACAATTTGTGTCCTGTAAGAAGTCACAGTAACTGCATGCCTGAGATAGGTACAGTGATCTTTTATTATCAGTCATAACCTGTAACTGATTTTAGATTAATTTTGGAGGCATATGTTTTACTTTATACAACATTTAAGAAAATAGTAGAAGAATGTGCATTTTGTTGTCTTACGTACAGAACTCCTATTAATAATCGGTTTAGCAAATGTGCAAGCATTCAGTGCTGGGAGTATTTCTAGGTAGGCACAGGCTGTAAAGGACCAAAAGATACCCTGTGTATCTTCATGAACTACAGCAGAGTTAAATATGACCTATGGGATTTAGATCTATATCTGGGTACTTGGTGTCATAGTCAACTTCAGTTTCTCAGTTCAGTGGGTTTGTATTATTGAAGTTTCAATCTGATGATGTGTGTGTTTTGTCTTAGATAATCTTTTCACTAACTGTACTGACTCATTATTGTTTAGCATTAAGGTTGTTACATAAAAAATTCTATTCTGTCTTTCTGATGTTGTGTTAAAATTCGAGATTCTCTATCCTTATTGTGCAGCCCCAAATTTGACCATTTTACTTGACGATTACACATGCAAACTGGAGTTTTAAATCTATCGGATAGTTGTTTATAATGTATTTTTCCTATTTTGACTTCCCACATAAATATCTGATGGAAAGCTTTTTGGTAAATCTTTTGGCAACACCAGAACAAAATTAAAGGGATACTGATTAGTTTTGCTTTCAGTATTTTTTTATTCTTCAGAAAAATATGTTGATGATTTTATCATTCTTCATGGAAAAATAAGACATTAAGGAGGTTGGGAGATGGTAGGGAACACTTCTGTAGGAAAAAAAGCATGTAGAATACAACATTCTACTTTATGAAAAGAAAGAGGAAGAGGACTAAAATTATTTATGAGGAGATTGTGAAAGAAGAAAAGACGACAAAAACAGCTGGTTAATGTAAGCATAGGGATTGGAGTAGATCTTTTTTATTTTAATTATTATTTATTTTTTTGTTTACTAGTGGTTTGCCGATGGTGCTGTTTGTCTCCTTTAAAAACAGATCAAACAAAAACTTAAGAATAAAACATTCTTGTTTTTCTTAGCCGCCTTCATCTTTCACCTTTTTGTGGTGGTAGGGAATGTTGGAAAGGGCTGAGAGGGAAAGAAAATTATAACAAAGTTTTAAACACATACCCCAAAAGAAAGAGGTGAGGTTATTGAATTTAGACCACCTTAGTGGTAATTTGGGGTTGGTTTTGGTTTTGGTTTTGCAGTGGGCAAAAGAGAGGGGTGAATGTTGTATAATTTTCTTTCTCTTTCCTGTAAGCTAATAAGGTCTTCCAGAGATACTGATTCTTAAACAGATGTAATATTCAGGTGGAGCTTGACGAGTGAAAGAACTGAGAATTGGCAGGGTACAAAACTGTGGCTGTTGTCAAGAGAAACTTTTTCTTACTATTCTTATCTTTATGCTGGGAGTAAGAATAATGAGCAAAGGTCCCCATGGGGGTTTTCTTTAGGATAAGAAATGACAGTGGGATTGAATTCTGGTGTGCATTCTGGTGTTCAAATGCCTGATCAGTTTAGTATATGATATCTGAGTCAATTTTTTTTTTTTTTTTCCCCCCCATGGACAGCTTCTGCGGGGGGGTGGCGTGGCTCCTGCTTGTGGCTGTCACCTCATTTAATGTGTCTCAAGGAATGGTGACAGAGGAAGAATGAAACATTATGTATGATAGTGCCCAGAAATTTAGTCAGAATTGTAGTTTATCCTCATAGTTACATAGTTATTTTCTGAAACCTGTCCTTTAGTTCATCAACCCACACAATGGATAAAAAGAGTGGAGTAATGGTAATGCTCTCTGATCAGACATTCTGTGTTTGAATCAGGATTTTGACGTTTTTGAATATGTATCTAAAACTGTTGTTCTATAAATGACGTCTTTAAAAATTCTGGTTTTGTTAGGTGGCACATATCTTGATGGAGTTCAGGTGATATTTCTCCCAGTGTTTGTGCAACAGTTATTCTGAAGAGGTTAGATCTCCTGTAGTTTAAGGTACCTCTTTTGAATGCTGGTGGGGAAACCATGTGTGGTTTTCTGTCAACTGACAGCACTGTCACTAAAGATATGTCTCTGACATTCCTTCTACTTGTTGTAATTTTTAACAGTACTTGAGAAAGAGGGAAATGATGTGTTTACTAGAGTGTACCCCAAGCCCTGTTGTCACCACAGAAAGTGACTTCTTCTATCTAATTTTGATTGATATATAAAATATATGTGTGTTTTCTTGTTGATCTGCCTCTGTATGTGGTTAATAGTTTATAGATTAAATATAGGTTTCCATGTATAAAAAAAGATTACACAAGAGTTGAACCATTTCCACTGTGAAATGGAGTAATTTCCTTGAAATGGGCCTTTTGTTCCTAGTTAATTAAAAATTAGGACATTATCAGGTTCTGTTTTACCTTTGGGGCAAAAAATGTTAGCCATTTAAACAAGGCTGAGGTCTATGAAATGGAAGCAGTGGAAAATCCTACAGAAAACATGTTTCAAATCACATTTTGTTTAAGTTGTGGATCACAGGAGTCCTGTAGGCAGAAAGCATAAGCTTCCGGTAGTCCCAGTGAAAATTTAGATTTGTAACGCTGCATGAATTATTAAGAAAGATCACCTTCAGTAAAAATAGTATATAGATATGAGTATTTCTTAAAGAGTTAACTCCACCATAAGGTTATATGAGTGCCATGACAACTTGTTATTAAGAGTAATTTTGGAATAACTAGCAAGAAAGATTTTCAGTTTATATGGGCATGGATTAAGTTACTGGATCTCTGTGTCTTCCAAGTTCAACTTGGTGCAGAAGTTCTTCAGCTTGTCCTTGAAAAAGCTGATTCAGGAGTTAATGGTGCAGGATGCCAGGTGAAGCTGGTGTCTTTAGGTAATTTGTATGCCAAAAAACCTGTGGCGAATGCTATTGTGATGCAGTAAGGGTGTTTGACAGAGGTCTCTCAGCAAGTTTATAGCAAGAAGTCTTTGATGGTTCTTTTGCTGGATAAGAAAGATAGACACTACGTAGGTAAAAATGATCCAATTTTTTATCATAGTGCTGTGCAGCTGTCTAAGCTGACTCAGATTGGAGATGGAATCCAGCACAGTTACTTGAGACCAATGTGGGGCAGAGGAAAACCAACTATTGCATGCATCTTTTCTCTCTTTTTCTTTTTTGTCCCCCTTTCTATGGTTGAATGTTGATGATTTTAAGGGAGCGGTTTTTTCATAACCTGATGCATGGCTTATTAGAAGATATGCTTGAAAGCCACTGGTGTTGCTAGAGAAGTGGGCTTTCTGATTGCTATTGGTCTTGTATTCAATAGAAATAGAGATGTCTTCCTTACTTCTGAAATGTTGTGTTTATTATTCAGCAATTTCCTTTCATAATTTACTAAGTTACATTAATAATACAGCCCTTAAGCCCAACACATCTTCCTATTTATCTGTATTCTTGACAGCAATTAGAATTTAGAGTTATTCGGTCTTGCTGCTTTTTGGTTTCTGTGTGCATGTATTTATAAAATGTGTGGTGTTTGGCAAAAAAGAAATGGAGTTTTCCCAGACCAGAAAGAGCATCAGCCAGAAGTAGCAAAGATCTCGAAGACAAGAGTTCTGGGTTCTGCACAACCACTGGTACCAATGTACATCTAGTGCAGTTTCACTTAATCCCCAGGCCCCTCCTGAATCCTCTGTAAAACGGAAGCAGTTGTATTGTGACAGAGCTGCGCACAGTACACAAGGGGTTTAGGCTTGCTTCCCTTTCTGTTCCCTTAGAGCAGGTGTTCAGCAGAAGAGGCAGAAGGGTGACTGATGAAGTAGCATCAAGATGTAAGAATGACTGGCAAAGGGCAAGAGTTCATGGGGTTTGATTCTGTGTGGTGATCTTTGCTGTGCTCTTTTCTTTGTTTGTTTTGTTTATAATTTTTCTCTAATATGCAGTGTTTGATGTTTTCTGCCCCGTCATTCTTTCTCTTCCTTTTCCTGCTGCAGGGGGCTAGACGTAGGGGGCGGGCAGAGACTGGGAATTTGAAGTTATATTTGGATTGAACACTGCTAACGTCATATAAGTAATAGTTGTTGACAGGTTTGTTGTAGCAGAAGTGTCTTCTCTACCAAGACAAGACAGGATGGACTGGACCCCTCCAGTGGCAAAATAAGGTGACTTCAGCTTGTCGTTCTGAGCTAAAATGGCCAGAATGGAAGCAGAGACTTACAGAACTGTAAATCATCATGTGTGTTCATCTTTGAATCTCTGATAGGTATTCTATCCTCAAGTGGCCTTTAGGCTGGCCACTTGTGATTGTCCAGATTAGATAGATTATCAGGTGGCAGTTAGCATATCCAGGTATTTTTTAAGCTGCTCTTGGTTGTGTCTCATTGAGACAGGATGCTACTGATGATTTAAATCTGAGAAGTTTGTTGGACCCACACCACCACAACGACCACTGACAGAGCCAAAACCTTGTTTGTTTGGGGCTGATAATGGAGACAGTCAGAGGAAAGCAACCTGGATGAATATAAGTAATTCATCTGTTACTGCCATGAATGGGGAGGCAGTATTATTATTTACATGATCCTAATGCCTAGCAGCCCCATCAGAGACTAGACGCTACTGTGCAGGGTACCAGCGCAGGGAGGAAGGGTGTGTGCATGTGTGTGTTGTGAAATCATTGTGCCGCAGAGAACTGATTTTTTTAATATATGACAAAGCAGGAGTTTTAATATTGACAAACAAAAGCACTTAGTTGCTCAACATGATAGGTGGTAGACTTTAGCCTAAGCTGAAGTGGCTTTCTTAGAACTGTGGCAAGGAAAGCTTTAAGGTGATGTTCGGAGGGCAGTGAAGTAGTTTTGCAAGAGCTTGGAAGGTATTCTTACTCAAGTGTGGAAGTTGGCCTGAATGAAAATACAGACTGGTTGTTAAAAGCTTAGTAAATGGATACTGACATCATGAGCCAACTAGAAATGTGAGTAAATGGTGTGACAGCAAGTAGGATGTGGACAGTATAGTGTAGGTAAGACAGAGGAGCCTGGAAAGCAAAGATGAGTCATTCCCAGTGTTTAAAGTTGGAATGGAGGATTGTGCATAGAAGGATGCAGAGAGAATAATTGTAGATCAGTATGACAATATAGAAGAAATAACTTTTGGAGCAGTGTGAACAAGCAGGATAATGTTTGTCAAGATGAAAAAGAAGAACATTTTGGTAACTAATGAGGTGAAGACCTGGACAAACCTTTAGCTCTGAAGATGTTCAGAGGAGACTTTGTCCTAAGGAGGCAAGACAGGAAGAATCATTTAGGTGTAGATGTAACCTGAATAAACGGATCAAGAGAGAAGTCATTGTCAAAGATGACATAGTATTTTGTATCTGAATGATGGGCAAGATGATAATGCTATCCACAGTGGTCAAGAAAGGAGGTGGAGAAAAGAGGGTGGGAGAGGTGAGACCTAAGTTCTGTTCTAGCTCTGTTGAGCTACTCAGTGACAAGAGGTGTCAGAAAGATAGGCTGAGATTTTTTCTTTAGACATAAATCTACTCTGTTTGAGACCTGTCTCCTTAGGAGCTGAGTTTGTGGATGAAATTCCCAGACATAAGGGAAGGGGCAAAAGATGTAGCTCAATGGAGCCCTACCAGAAGACAAAGGAGGAGTAAGGAGCCTTCCATGACCTGTGAAGGGGTTGGTACAGGGAGGAAGGAAAGCAGGAGCGGGTAGAGTCATGAAAGTCAGGAGAGGAGAATGAATGCTTCAAAAGGAGAAATGCATTTAATTTTTATGAAAAACACGCAAGGGTTATGGGTGATGGAAATGATTAATTTATTTTGACGTTGCAATAGTAAAAGGTTTTTAGGCATTTTAGTGAAAATAGTTTCGGTGGAGCGCAAGGGACAGCTGAAGGGAGTTCAGGCTGAAGTTAGAGACAAATTAAAAGTGTAATTTGTTATCAAACAGTTCATAATGAGCTTAGAGGTGAAAGTAGGTGTAGTTAGAGAAGCAAGGGGTCAGAGGTAGATTTCCAAACATAGGAAAGACTGATTGGCTGTCCTGCTGTTCTGTCAGAGCAAGAGGAGAAAGGAAATGTGAGGTATGGGGTGATGTGAGTGAGGCAAGTGGAAAGAGTGGGACAGATGTGTTTTGTATCTATGGTACGAGGAAGAAGGGAGAGCTGTAAGGAAGAGAAAGGGAGTGGGAACGGAGAACGTGAAATTATTATTATGTTTTCTGGCTTTCTTTTGGAATAAATATTTGCATTCTATTGTGAAGAAGGAAATGGATACAAGAGAAAAGGTTTGAGGAGTGAGTCAAAAGTAGGAGGAAAAAAGGCTGAAATTGCAGGTGTGGGCTCAGCTCAACTGGAGGAATGGCACAGCTTACTAAGCAGCAGGAGAGAGAGAGAAAATGTGCAATAACCTCATTTCCAGACTGGTTTCTTTTTCCACTGCAAGTTCTAGGACAGGCAAGAATAAAGCAGAGGAAATGGATATTTAAGATGAGCATGGGTTCAGGATTGGTGGAGTTGGACCTAGTCGTGGGAAGGAGAAGCAAAAACCATTAAGGGTGGAAACAAAAAGGGCAAAAAATAGTGTGTCACTTTGAAAGAGGGTGGAGTCCTGGGTATCAGAAATAATGGGATGGCAATAATGAGCAGTGCTGAGAGAGTAAATTGATGCCATTCAGTATATGCCAGGTCAGCCTTTGGGTCAGGTTCTCAGGTGAAAGATTCTTTTGGAGATGCCTGGAGAGAAGACTGCTGGCAATTCGTGCTCAATGACAACCCCATGCTTGAATCCATAACATGCCTTTGAGAAAGTTCAAAGCCATTAAGAAGAGCAGCATTTTGGAGGAATCCAGAGAATATTGCCTTTTCTCCAAGGAGAGGGAAGAGTGTGTAGACCATGGCTGTGGCAGCAGAATGCTTCTATGCTTTGGTGACTGGTCATATCTGTCACATTGCGTGATGGACATGAAAGCAGTTTGCTTGCTGGTTTCTAGCTCAGTATTTCTGTTCTTTGCAGTGCATCATAAGTAGATAATACATCTACATGATCTATCACATACTGATACTGACTTGTGCTTCCTGCTTCCAGAGCCGAGACAAGGCCATAGGATTACATTATCAGGGACTGGGCCCTGGCTAATGTTGTACTGCACAGGGTGTATCATCAGAGTTTGGGTGCGGTGCTGCAGTAAACATTGTATGACTTCTGCTTGTCTTGCAGGACAAAGTAAGCTTGTTGCTGTTTAAGTGCTACAGGCAGTCATGCTTTATGATACAGCACTTTTCTGAGAAAGCAGGACTTAATGATTTTTCAGGTGTTATATGGAATGGCTGTCATTCATGATGCAGGCTCCTCAGTGTTTAAGAAGTTAATCCCAGGTTTTCGCATCTCTTTAGTAGATCTAAATGTCTGTTTGAAGAAAGACAGGAAGAGGATGCTGCGGGAAAGAGTTGTTCGCTCATGCACGGAGGATTGAGCTGATCCTTTGACTTGGAAGGTTTTACCCATTCCCTTGCCTGCCTTTCCCAAGCAACTTTCTGCCTGTCCCTGTAGGTTATCAATGTTCAGTCATCCCAATAGCTTATACACATTGTCTTGCAGAGTTACTGAGGAAAAAAAGAAAAGAAGAAAAGTCTTCAGGTTTTCTCTTCAGGGTCTCTCAGGGTTTTTTTGTGCATTATCATAAAGTTGTGTTGTTCTAATCTGTATTCATGCTTTTGTTTTATTTTTGGCTTTTTAGAAGACTTGGAGAACCTTGGGCAAATATACTAAGAAACTGAATGCATGGCAATGGAAAAATATAAGGAGAAATGGGAGAAAAAAGGGTTTTAGCTCTTGAAATTATGGTGAGCTGTGTGTGTAGCACTTTTAATAGAGTCTTTGTACATTCTGTGCTTGGTGTAAGTTTTCTTCAGCTACTTTCATAACTCGGAACACGCTGGGTGTGAACGTTACCAAGCCTTGTAGGTATTTAGATTCTGAAAGAGGTAATGCAGCTTTACATATTTTTGGATTTCTTGTTCATCGGAAAAAATTATTCTTGACTGCATCTCTGAAAGAGGCAATGCTATAAGTTTTATTTTGTGGCATTTATTATTGTTTCCAGCTTTTCAAGATACCTGTCACTATTCTGACTGTTTGCTTTCCAAGCTCTTTGGCAAATCAAAGCTATTGTAAACCTTTATCGCTTTCCTGGAAGGTAAGAATTTATCCTGAATGTGAGTTTTTGTGGTTTGTGGGGGGGGGGGTTGTTTGTTTTTTTGTTTTTCTTTTTTGAATTCCTTGTTATTAAGTATACATTTGGAAAAGTTCTAAAGAGATGTGTAACATGTTCAAATGATGTTACATGTAGAAAAGTGGTAGCTTTAAACAGTAAGATATGGTCTATATTTCAGAGAGCTTACAATGCACTTCAGACAAAGCCATAAGCAGTGTATGTTGTGAAGACAAAAATCAGTCTATGAATGTTGAAAAATTTCATGCAGGCAGCTATTTTAAGGAGGAGTTTGAAGGAGGTAGAGAATAATTAGTTGATGTGGAGGAAGGAGGCATCAAAGCTGATAGTATAGTGCACAGGAAAGTAGTGTACAGAACAGATTTCTAGTGAAAGCAGTTTATTTGTTTTGTTAATGCTGTCTTACTGTCTTGGGGCTGGAAAGTGAAACTAATTGTAATTGCCAAACTGCAAAAATAACATAAATACTGATAAATCTTAATCTTCCTTAACTCTGTTCCCTAAACATGCCCTCTGTTCTCCAAATACTTAAACATTCCCTTTTTTATTAGGCTTCAACCTCATCTGTTCTCTTGAATGGTGCCCTAGTTTTGATACTAGGCAAAAAGTGAAGAGAAACTAACACATTGTGTATGCAACAACATTTGTCATTCTTTCATACTCCTCCTTCTTCTTCTGTATTAGTTCTTTTATGCCCATTTGTTTGTGTATTACAGGATCAGAGGATAAATGACATGCAAAATTCTAAGCGGCTTTGACTCTTATTATGGACTTTCAACCCTAGAGTGAGTCTGTTGTGTCCAAATTCCTCTGAAGTTTGAATTTATTTCAGGAGAACCCCTTGAATGTGGGCTTTTCGTGGCAGATTTCTGACGTACCATGTGCAAGCGTAGAGTACTATGAAAACAATACACAGGACAAGTGCTTTTAAAAGCCTGTTCATTTTAATACTATGAGGTTGTGAGAGAGACTTTCCGTGTGTTCAAAATCATGTATTAAAGCTGCTTTGAGTAATAATCGGGACAGTGTGTGTATATCCAGAGGAAAGGTATGAAACGTGATTCATGCCTACAGCCCAGCTGTCAGTGTGAGGAGAGGCAGAGGGAGGGAGTGAATGGGAAGAAATGAGAATAAACAAGTTGACTACTGATAATGTCTATAGATCACCTTTCATTGGAAAAAGGCGCAAAGTGTTCTACCAGCTATGTGCAGAAATTAATCCATTTGTCACTGAAAGGGGGCAGGGGCATCTCTGAACACAAATATGGCTGCTGCTGAAAGCCTAATCCTACCTGCACTGGAATTAAATGAGTCCTCACCGAAACATGTTATTGCATAATGATTTGGAAAGGAAAGGAACAATACCTTATTTCTACATTACAAAGAGAATACAGGAACATAGAATGTATTTATTTAAAAAAAAAAAAAAAAAAGGTGGTTTTACGTGCCAAGAAACAATCTTTCAAAGATGTTTTAAATAACTATGCTTTTCTCACAGGAATACAAAACGAAAACATAATTTATTTAAAAAAAAAAAAAAAGGGGGGGGGGGGTGAGGGGGCGCAGAATGACCAAAGCATGTTACCTTTCCCTGTGAGAGGTCATGGCAGGCTTTACTGACTAGCGCTCTGTTTACCGGTTTCCAAAAGATGATGCTCCCATTGGCACCAAATTTTGCTCATTAAAATTAAGCAGTGATCAAAGACTGCCATCTTTCGAAATACGTTGTTGGGATTAATCTTTCTACCAAAGAACAGTTACCCAAACCAAGCTTATGAGAATAGGCCAGTTCTTATTATAGCAAAAAACCCACAGTACTTCACTATATTTTAGCAAGTCACCACAAATACTAGTATGGTGCTTTTCTATCATTTTAAAACTACTTAAAAGTAGAATTTGATGTTACTGCTCCAAAAGCTAGTTTGCTTGCTCCTTTCCTGTGCAAACATCATTAGCATCATATTTTCTGCACCTGCTCTGCCAGTGAGGACCATGTATACTTTACCAGATATGATAGGATATGATCTTATAATCTCTACTTTGATTTTTTTTTTTTTTTTTGGCCGTTTGCTTTTTGTTTCTGTTTGTGGAAATGGTCATCCTAGATACTTCATGATTTTACTTGAGTTCTTTTTTCATCCGAGATAGGAAGGGAAACTAGCTGGTGATACAGTAATAATTGAAGATTATAATTGGCAATTAATTTTCACTACATGGGTAGATTTATAACATTAGCAAATCCTCCATGACTAGCCTGCAGCTCTGCCTTTTGTCTGGTAGAACACTGCCTCTAGCCTGAAGCAATCTTTCGTTGTGCCCACTGGATTTTGCTGAAAATAAAATCTGCTGTGGCCACCCAGCACCTCAAGAGGTGAATATACAAATGAGCATCAGAACGCCGTAGTGCAAAATAGGCTGGGAGTGGTGAGTTTATTGGATGAAATAGTAGTTTAAAGAGGTAGCTTTAAAGTGGGTAACTATTACATGATTGTAACGTAATCTTTTTCTCTGCAGTTTTTCTCTTGTAAAATACAGGCACTGAATTCATACATTCCATCACACATAGAGCTTATGCAATTGGGGTTAAAAAAATACATATATTTTTCTTTATAACAAACAGAAGTAAATTTGGTCATGGTCCATTCTGAATTTGTTGTGTTAGGAAGAACTTCTATCTGGAATATAAATAGGGAAGGAAGAATTACCTTAGAAGGTTGATAATTTAAGTATTACTCCCTGTGCAAAGCAGTCTTGAAGGCTGAAAGTGCCTGACTGGGAGAGTAGCAGGGAGGTGAATACTACTACTTTTTATACAGCTTTACTGAAATACTGTACCCCATCAGGTGTTGGAAAAACTGGAGGGAGTTCAGAAAAATCTACATTAATTTGAGGTCTGGATAATCAGCTTTAGAATGGAAGATTTAAGAAGCTCAATCTATTTAGTTTATCAACAGGTGGTAGAGGCTACCTGATAAGTCTGTAAGTACTTAGACAGGGCAAAGGTATCTGACAGTTAGATGGTTCTTTGTCAGCTAGATTAAGGGGATTCTCATGGCTGAAAGCTGAAGCTAGATCAGTTCAGACTAGAAATAAGATGCACTTTTCTAATGATACAATTAAATAGGGACAGCTTATCAAGGCATGTAGTAGACCCTCTGTTGCACAAAATCCTCGCATAAGCCCTGGTGCTTTCCCAGGAAGGATGCTTTAGCCAGCCAGAAAGCTTGGRTTTGAAGTTAGAATAATGTGATGAAATTCTATGGCCTGTTCTAACATAGAAATTCAGTACAGATCATAAGATTTTTGTTCTTAATTCCTCTCCTCCCTAAAATTTCATACATGTTAAATGCCTCTTTTGTTAAAAGAGAAGTTAATGTGAAAGGTGAGGCAATCAAAGCAAAAAGGCAGCTTTCTAGCAGGATGGGCAAGAAGGGGACTGTCCTTTAATAGCAGGTAAAAGAGGAAGTAACACTTTCCATTCTCCCTGTATATTTTCCCGGTAATCAAAACCACAAATATCCCTCCAGTCATTAATTCTAAGCATAACTTAATCATTTACCAATATAACTGTTAGCCTTCTTGGAAGCATTGCAGATAGTTTGTGCCTTCTCACTGTAAGTTCATGTAACTGACAGTTGGGCCTGAACGCCTTCTTTGGCTTTACTTTGTTTGCAAAGCAAAGCAACCTTTGTTAACATGTTTTTCCTGGTGCTGCCTTCTTGTCAAGCAGGTCAATCTTTTTGGTAAGGTAAAAGGGTCTGTAATTTCTAATGAATTGTGTGAGAACTCTTCTTGTCCTGGTTTTGCAAAAGAAATAGTAGGAATCTTTTGAAGGACATTAGCACTTGCATCATTTAGTTTGCCTCTTTGTTATAAAATCATCACCAGTCTGAGTGAAAGGGTCACCTTTTCTCTTGGTTACGCCCACAGCAAGGCCAATCAATGCTGATTTAAGGTACCGTTCAACTTAGATGAGAGATGTTGTGTATGTGGGGTTAAAGAAAGCACCTAACCTACTTTCAGCGAAGACACACTTTCAGAGGTTTCCCCAGCGTCGGTGGTCCTGTAACTCTTGTAAGCACTGTATACAAAATAAGTGGAAAGCAAACGTGCTGCATCTCAAGTTTATAAATTCTCCTCCCGCATCCCCTTACCAGTATTGCTGCCTCCAAAAACTTGTAAAAGAAGGCAGCGTAAATTGAGGTTCTAAAAAAGAAAATATGCAATATTGGATTTCATTTTACGAAAATGAGGTTTTTGGGCTCACACACCCAACAAAAACTAAAGAATTTCAGGACTGCAGAATAGATGTTTTTTGGTCTTTTTGGTTTTTTTCCTGCAGTTGGAAAGGCTAAAGCAAACTGTGAATTGGAAGATAAGGTTTGCTCCAAACGTGTGTCAGTGCGTGTTCTGTTCTAGAGACATGTGAGTTCTCTGTGCGAGAGCTCAGGCTGTTTCTGGTCAGGAACGTACAGGGTCACACACATCCTGTGCTACCTTGTAGTAGTACCATGAGGGGGTTCAAAAGGTCCAGGGAATCTGAATCTTCCTCAGTTCCTTGTTGCTACCTGTGACAAGGTGGCACAGCTTGACAGGTGTCTGATCCATCAGCTCTTAGCTGAGTAGTTACAAAATATTTTACACTTGGAGTCGCCTTTAGTGTGTTACCTGTGTAGTGAGCTGGACTGAATGTTTGGACTGAGCGTCCCTGTCATGGTCCCCTCACTATGTAGATCCCTCTAGCCACAATTTCACAAATGTTGGATTAGGCCAGGATCTGCCATTAGGCCAGTATTCTCTGCAGAATACTAACAACCATGCTAAGATCAAGCAGATGATTGGTCTACTTAATCTTCTCAGCATCATTTAATCCATACCTGCATTCAGGTAAATTGTATTTGAGACTATGGCAAATACAACAACAAAAAAAGCTTTGATGTAAGGCACTAAAAAGGGTAATTTTTAATCTGAAAGCAGGAGTTCAAGAAGGAGACTGATACCCTGCAGTGGGGACACAGATTCATTAAAAACTGGAGGAAGCGGTCAGATAAGTTATTGTGCCTGCACGGTGTGACCAGCTAAGGCAGTGGTTTGATGGGCTGTGTATTAGGCAGATCTATCTCACTATTGCTGTCAGATAAAGATCTTCAAAAATGTATGGAAACTCCATTGTACTGTAGAAAGCTCAAGGCTTTACCTTCCTGTGAGGTAGTGTTCCTCATGGCTGTTGTTCAAGCTGGAAGTTAACAGCACCAAAGTTCTTATTTCTCATTTGCCTTCTACAGGAACAAGGTACATGTTGAAAAAAATCATGCTCTAGATTGTCATGCCACAGTCTCAAAGTCTAAATGGATCAGGACCATCATCTTCCAAAAGTTGTACTTGCTTCAGGAGAAACAAGCTGCAGAGCTTCATAGCCTTATATAGCACATGATGGCACCAAACCATTCTGGGTATTTCCTCAGCTTTTTGTGTCAGTGTCCTGCCTATCAAAAGGCAGGGCACCTTGAACCGTGCATTTCCATCTGATGTCTATTGATTATGAAGAAGCCCTTCCTCTCTTCCTTACTCCCCTTACCAAAACGTCAAGGTGTGCTTCTGCAGGAGACAAATGACAGCAGTCACTCACACGAGAAGAGTTTCTGTCCTGAATGGCAGCGATGTGAAGAAGCCCGTTAGCTCTTGCGAAACAGTATGTAATTGATATGGCACATAGGTCAGATGCCAGCTCCAGGAGAGGAGTACTTCCATCTCTGTACATCTGATTGAACTGAAACTACTTTCTTACTGCCGGTCACCTGCTGAGAGAGCCACACTGACCTGTGAGGAGGAAAAAAATGTTACTTTTACTATAGTGACTCTTCAGGATGCTATAGGCAGGGTAGGTTCTGCAGTGTGGGACTGGAACACTTTGTCCTGATGTGGGAGCTTAAGGATGCAGAGAGCTAGTGCACAATCCTGATAATTGCGTCAGATCATCTTTTAAATTGTGTGCTGGCTAAACTAGCAGCAAAGTGTAGTACAAATATACATTTGCAGTCTGAAAAAGATCTAAAGCACACAAAAAGGTTAGTAAGAACAAGATGAAGGATGGCACTGCAGCGTTGCCATATTTGTATGCTGAAAATCTACAGGCGGATTACAGTAGATATCCTAAAAATATATGTATATGTGTATACATATATTCGTATATTTAGAAAATTCTCTGTAGTCATGTTTGCTTTTGGGTTTCAAGATTTTTCTTAAGTATCTGTGTGATTCAAAATGACCCTCTTTCAAGGCATCAGTTACGTTCCCTCTTCTGATGTTACAACTTTTATACAGCGTGCTGGGGGTCTTTTGCCTAAATGAAAGCTGTTTTTAATTTGTGATATGTTGGAGAATATTTGTTTTATTTGGCTATTCATGTTTTAATAATTTGAAAAATTACAAGAAATCAGTACTGTTATTTATCAGTCTCTCTTTTGAATTTCTTATTTTGTTTCATCTGTCTCTTGTAGCAACTGGTTTTAGCTATAAAAAGTATATCTTATATACTCTTAAGTGGAACTAGTGTTTGGGAGTTGGTCAATATGTGTCTGTATTATATAGCCGTTATTTTTAGATGATCCTTGTCCACTGTCAGTATTTTAGGTGGACTGTTTCTCTTGCCAGGGATGGCTTTGTGAGAATTCTCTCAGTGATATTGCAGCACAAGCAACACTTACAAAAGAATGAAAGCCTGAACCTTGGGTTTGTATAGATACAAAACTTCCACGTGGATACTGCTTTGAAAGAAGTCTAGTGCTTAAACAGTGTTCACTGCCAGTATCTAATATATTGTATTTTGCAGGTGTTGGGAACAGTTTGCCCTTGTCTGTATTAGCATCCAGACTGTTTTCTGCCCTGATCAGGYGACCTGTAGTTGACATCTCCTGTCGGTTAAAGATTGCTGATGGGCCTTGGTGTGTAGAGGTCTTCCSCTGTGGCCTGGGGACAGTGAGTCTGGCTGGGCATGTGTCACTTTCATTTGGCATTACTGGTTTGTTTCTCTCTGCTTATCACCTCCTTCAGGAGTGTAACAGTAAACGGAGGGAAAGGGGTTCAGAAGAAAGTCAGATCTCTGATGTCCTACTGTAATAAAATATCTAAAGTCTGGAGATTTTTTTTCTATAAAGTCAAATAAGGTAAACATGATACTTCTGCATTTAAAAAGTGTAGCCTTCTTTTAAGGATATTGTTGGTTTTCTTTTGGTTTGACTAACAGTTTACCCTTTCAGAACCAGTGAACACAGTTTTAATGCTTTAGTAACACACTTGTCTAAAGCACTTGGCAGGCTGCTAATAAATTAAGCCTCTCAAGCTTTCTGTGAAGTGTCACAGATGGAGAAACAGAAACATGGAGAGGCCAAGTGACTTGCTCCAAACATATAAGATAAATCTCCAGCTGTGTTGCTGGAGTGCTTTGGTTAGATGCACCTTCATCTGGAGATTGTTTGAGGCTGAGGTGAGTGTTTAAAAAAAAAAACAAAAACTGCTGCATGTAATTACAGCACATGGCATGTTTTCAACAACATTCCCCAAAGACCTGTATCTTGTTATTTACACAGTGTAGCTAGTTGCATCTGTACAGAGGCTACATCCCCCTTTGCCTCACTTTGAGAAACCATTGATATTTTTGTGAAGAGCAGGGTAATGGAGGACCACGTATATACGTGGGAACTTTGAGACTGAGACCAGCCACAGCTTTACACAGCTTTACACTGCTGCTGGCAAGTTAAGTTTTAATTCTTCCTTTGTTTGAGGAGAGAAAAACTGCTTTTCCATATCTCTCCAGAGTGTACCAGTCTTATTGGGCTATCTTGTGGAAGAGATTTTGTCGTCAGAATAGCTGTGCTTTGTTGTTGTTGTTTTCTTTTGTGTTTAAAATTTTGCTGTACTTGCAGTCAGACAAAGTTAGATACTTAGCAAAATCCAGGTCTCTGTCCAGACAGCACTGGCAAACCTTGCCTTGGAGTGTATTATTTATACAGGAATATCTGTGGACTGCACTCTACTAACCTGTGTATTGAAGCCTCAGATAGCTTTGAGTTGTGGGGTTTTTTTCCTCAGAATTTGCTCTTAGATCCAGGCAGCTGGCAGAGTAGCAATTTGATGCTACTGTATATGTTCCATAGCTTGAAGGAGGCTTTCCTTCACATTAGCATATATCAGTTCATTCTTTTCTTTTTATGAGAGCAAACTGACTGAGAGTGCTCCTATGGAGTTGGTTCATTCAGAGAGACATTTTGCAGCAAGAACTTACTGTTGTATGTGATATCTTCTTTTACTTGGTTTTGAGTTGCTCCTGGCATTTTCTGCCATAGGTTTGCTTTTAGTTAGAGGGGTTTGGGCAAGTGAAAGGGCACAGAGGGCTAGAGGTGAGAGGAAATTACCCTGGACAAGAAGAGTAGGGAAGAAGAGCAGGGGGGGATTTTGCACCATGGTAGAGTTCTGGGAGTGTATCTTCTGAAGTTTTGGGGAATGTGTCCTGGCTAGTAGCGTGCCCTCTTGCCTAATTTGCTTTACGTGTAAGTGCTTCAGATATGCCTAATGGGAATACTATGGGAGCTTGCAAATTGCCAGAATCCGTTTGAAGGAATCAAGAACCATGGTAAATGATTACGTTTTTGTTTGCTTAGAGTGTCGCGAGTTTTGATGGTGTCTGGGCTACTGATGGCTTACAGTTCCTTGGAATGTGTGTTCAGCACTCTGCTCGGCAAAACAGAGGGCAAAGTTTTCATTAACAGCGGGATACCTCCCATTATGAATGATCTTGCTTACCTTACATGTCCAAAAACCTTTCTTAAAAGTTCAGAATATTGGCTGTTTTGAAAATGAGAACATTTCTTTTTCATTTATATTTAGAGGTTGTAAAATCTAGGAGTCTTCTGAATGTAATTGAAAGCCATGTAGTCAAATCAGTGCATGTCATTTAAGGAGATCCTTATATCCTTGTATGCAGATGTCATGATGATAATATAGTAATCCAGTCATTAAAATATAAGTTTGGGCCTTGGTGCATTTGTTCTGTAACTTTAATAAAGTGAAATATGATTCCAGTGTGTGAAATAACAGTTGACGATAGAACTGGAAAAAATAGTCCTGTATTATTTACATAAATTTTTAAATTTTTTTTGCAAAGAAGAAATATTCACATGGGAGGAATGCTTTAATTCTTTTTTGTATAGCGTATCTTTTTGGTGGAATTTTAGCAGAGATTATTTTATTCACAATTTCATCAGCGGTTTTGCAACAAGTTTGACATTTTGTAATGCTGTTTCCACAGAGGAATAAAAGTCCTTGTAAGGTTATTGAAATATGCAGCTGTAAAGCGCTTGTAAATTATCTTGGAATGTAAACAGTGATTGTGAGCTAGCTATGAGTATGTTATTTTAATAAGAATTGGGGCATGTTTTGATAATTAACTGGGCATGAATGATTACTAGTGATTTTTATTGTATTATAATTTCTTTTTCATGATTGCTCCCTTTTTTCTTTTTTTTTCTTTTTTTTTTTTTTTNTTTTTTTTTTTTTTTCCTGTCTTTGACAAGGGGAGTTGTCATCTGTTAATTTCTGGTAGCTACCCTGTTGATACTGAACCAAAATAAATTAATTGTGAATGGCCAAATGGCCAGCTTCTGAACTGTAACTGGTAGATAGTTGCAACATCCTCCTTGCTGTAAAATGCAACTCTTAGATGAAACTAAATCTTCCCACTTTATGTACCTGCAGTTATAGACTAAGATTTTGAATCCAGGGTTGGATCTTAGTTATGCCCATGTTTTCCATTGAAATTGTTAGTGTATTGTTGTTGAATTTAATAGCTGATGATTTTGATAGTGCTAGCCTTAAAATTCAGCTGGTTCATGAAATGGAAACTGCTTCCACTTAAGTGATAAAGAAATAGAATTGTAATTAGCAAGTTCCGATTTGTGTTTATGAAGAGTTTAGGATGATACAGTCAGGAAGAAAAAAAAAATCTCTTTTTTGTTATTCACTAATGTAAAACTATGTTGAGAAAATGTGGTAATATTACAAGATTTTTAATAGATGTTCCAAGTATCCTTCAAGTATTGCAAATATAGGTAATGAATGATAAAGTTATAAAGTAATATTCCAGACATTAAAGAAACTCATTAAATCAGTAAAGAAATTTATAGGTAAGGTATCCAGACTGCCTTAACTCTATCGTATAGTCATGCAGTAACTATGCATCCTAGTAACTTACTCAAGAGTATGTGCTTCCACATAGTTAGTGATTTTTTTTTTAACAGCTCTTGGTGGCTTTTTACATTGCAGAAACATGTTGTTCTAATCAAAATAAAAAGAGTTCAGTTTTATAAACTACGAAGATTCTTGACTCTAATGCTCACAATTGAGAGACAAGTTTTAAAGTGTAGCCATTTGACTGTTTAGATATCAAATGATGTACTGTACTTGAGCTTGAAGACTTAAAAGAACAAATGCACTTTGAGGTATGAAACTGGTTTAGGAGTCCTCTGCCTATGACAGAAACTTTGAAGATGCTTTATATTTTAACATTGTGGAAGAAAATATATTCTGGGTTTAAGAGTTTTCCTTAGGCAGAAGGAAAGATTCCTTTCTATGATGAATGCTTGAAAAAAGATAAATGGACTGTTCAACCTTTCTGCTCGGATAACTACAGAATATCCTTTCTGTTGGAAAGTTGTTGGAAAGACTATTTGCGATAATCTCAGAAACAGGACAGTATTTAATTGCAGAGTAGTTGGATAGATCATTTATAGAAGCTTCATTAACAGGGAGTTTACATTAGCAAGTGGTGTCTCATGCCATTCAGATACAGAGTTCAACAAAACTCACATGTCTGTCAAACAGGAGATTCAGAAGGAAGGTGCRCATCACTAACTTGGAGGTTTTGTGAGTGATACTCCAAATATGCACTTTACAGATGTATGTGGTCATTCCTTGTACTGTGCTGAGCGGGGTGTTAGTGCATCCTGCATTTTTTCTATACTCAGATATTTAGCCTCCTTAACAAAGAATTTCACAGCCTCTTTTGGTTAGAATAGTGATTCTGTCTGACGTTATATTCATTTACCCTTCATTAAATCCACGCATCACACTAATTTCTCATGCAACTGCTGCCAAGATCCTTCAGGCAGGTACCTTTGACAGGTCTGGAGCTGCAACAGCATACACAGTGCAGTCCTGCATTGAGATATGTTGCATCCCTCAAGATTACGTATGTACCTCTTTCACACTGAAGCAGCTTCAGCTCAGACAAGCAGCTCCAGAGTTTGCTTCTGATCCTCGATGTAGTTCCACTTGGAGAACATGCAAACAATTCTTGGTGGACAGATGTTCACTCGCATGGCTGCTGTACCATATTTAGGCTATTTTCTGGTTTTTTTTCCAGAAGCTGAATTTGGTTGAACTCAGTCTTTTGGAAAAGTAGTAATACCAGTGGGTTTTTTCCAGATGAAATGTTGTGATAGGATTAGCTGTCACTTATGCCATTGTAATTATCACATAAACTTGCAGATGAGCTGTTAACATATATTAGGATATGTGTAATAACGGATATACTTACTTGCTTGTGTGATGCTTTTCATCAATAAATTTGAAAGTGTTTAATTAGGAGTTATGATGTACATAATTCCTCCTTGTTTAATTAGGAGTTATGATGTACATAATTCCTCCTGATGTACAGGGAAAGACACTAAGAATTCAAGAAATTTGGCTAAAAGTTTTCCCAGTAGGCGATGAAAGAATGCAGGGTTTGACTCCTCCTTTGTCCGCTGTCCTGTTTGTTGGATTGCGCGGTAATTAGTAACAGCCCTCCAAGGACCCATACTGTTACAGTAAATGGGGGTAAGGATTGCTCCTTGTAATAGTGTGGAGGATATTTTTGTTTAATGGTGTTGGTGAAAAGGTCTCTTAAGTGGTCTCCGTCCATGAATCTTGATGACTTTTTATTGCTTTATGATGCTGGAGTGTACCTTAAATGCATGAGACAAGGCAGTGCATTTTTGCTTCTCTATCTCCTTTTTCTTCTGTCTATTTAAGGCACTATCACTGCTGAAGCCAGGTTGTGCCAGAGAATTGAGAGTGTCTCTGAAAAGCTATGTGTTGGACTCTATCTAGGAAACCTCTTGTTCCAATGACCCTACAATTAGGTAAATCATGGAGTACTAGGAGGCACAGCAGACTTGAAGAAAAGCTGAAAAAACGTTGATTCTAAACACATGAAAAATGAGTCTTTAAACCGAACTGTTTTGTTGACTTTTTTTTTAACTGTTGCAGAGCTAGCACAACACTGTAACACTGGATGAAATAAATGAACAATTGCTTTGCTACACCCAAATCCTCAGAAATAAATGAACAATTGCTTTGCTACACCCAAATCCTCCAAATAGTATAATGCTGGAAAGGAGATTCCTTCTAAGCAAAGTTGACAGGCATCAAGCTACAGCGTAAGAAGTGTTAAGTGGTCCACTCATGTCAGTGAGCTGTTAGGTGGATGAGATTAATCTGGGATGCTGGTTGCTGGTGAAAGCATCACTTCTGGGACCAGGTCGTGTCAGCAAATGTTGTTGCTGACCTTTCGCACATTTGTGCCAAGAACCTGAGACAGTCACTGAGCAGACCCATTTTCAGCAGCTTGCTTTAATCTCTGTGCAGTTTTCTTTGTGCGTGTTCCTATGATGTTCTTAGCTCCCCAGTAAAAATGGCTGAGCCCTTCGTATCCTAACCTCAGTCAAGTGTCAACAGCAATGAAGCTGCAGCGTACCCACTGCGAGGAAACTGGACTCAAGGGGCTGCATTGAGAAGCAGGCTCGCTACCTCTACAGTCAAATGGCTGTAAAACATTCTTACTTTTTCGGTCAGTGCGGCACATCTCAAGATCTGAATCAGCCTGCTGATTCTTGATTACATGCAGTGGTCTTCCTTTAAAAAGAAAGACTTCTCAAGCCTCAGAAATGCTACCTTGTGGTATTTGAGTTAGCCCCTGAAGTACTAACCAAGTACTAGTAAGTCATTGCTGCTGCCAAATAGTGGAAAGTGAGGTAACGTTGTGAAGAAGAGTGAGCTGGAAAGATCCTTGTAGTAGTCAGGTACTTAAGATTAGAAGTAGGAAAAACAGTTCTCTCCCATATTTTGAGTAGTTCGTTCCCCAAAAGCCACCTTTTTCTCCTGTCCAGGAAACAAACAAACAAACAAACAAAACAGCTCCAAAGACAACTGAAGCTTTTCTGTCTCTGTTTGAGAATGTGAAAATGAAATTGTTGTGTAATTTCTTGTTAAATAGTGAGAATTACCTAGGTGCAGGTCAGAATATGACTTGTGCAGTATTCAGTGTGACAGAAATTTAAATAGAACAATAACATGATTGAACTAATAAACTACTACTTTCCTTCGTTAAAAGGAAAGAGCCTCATTAGTAGCTTTTATTATATTAGTGTGCGTGCCTTTGAGTGACAATATTAAATCGATGATTTGTATTATGAGTAGGTACTGTGCTGCATAACAAGTGCAGAAGATCTTTTTTTTTGACAAATACAAATAACACATGTGTCTTCCATTGCTTTTTCATTTCTTTCTTTTGCTGTTTCAGTACTACTGGATGGGCAGGTTTCTTTAAACTCGCTCTGTAAATTTTTTTAAAGTCTTCAGAACTGAAATATCCTGATATTTCAGAGGGGAAATAGTTACGGTTTCTTTTGCTCATTCTTTAGTTGGTAAAAGCTTCTCAAGTTTCTTAAGGCCTTTTTTGCCTGACATAGCAACAACAAAAAAAATTTCATTTTTCTCTCATCTAATGGCAGCGAATCTCATGAGTGTGTCTTGGTAGCAGGGTTTGCTCCTTTATAGGGTGATCGCTTTAACTGCAGAGCTTTATTTTGAGGCTTTAAATTGTTGTTGATCCTGTACCTGTGACAAACTGTAACTTTTTTAGTAGCACCCCTGGAAGAAGGAGGGAGTGGGAAGGAAGGGAACACTTCTGAATGCGGCATGTACATATGCTTTAGGATGTTCATATTGAAGAGTTGATGGACACTTTCGTGGCATACAGACTTGTACTGACCCGAGCCCTTCGTGACTGCATTCTTCTCTAAGGGTTGTCTCTCTCAGAGGTAAGAACGTGCCCTGAGGTGTGCAGCAGGCTCTTGGTGTGGACTCGGTTAATCTGTCGAAACTGTGTTTATATCTCCTGGAACAGGGAAGAGACTACTGTACCAGTACAAAGTGCTGCATTGCCAGACTAGTTTGTCTATACTTAACGTGTTTAACCAGTAGGAGCATATTCCTATGCTGGAAAATGTTTGTGGTGTGCATGTAAGTGTACTATATAAATCTCAGTGTAAGAGCTGATGATATATGTATGCTTTTTCAGACAGTAAAAATATTTGACTGATTGAACTTGCAAGGATAATTATTCCCTTGAGAGCAGAATCCTTAAAACAAGAGAGCTATTTTCTGGAGTTGTATGTTAGTGGAATCTAAAGACTGCTCTTCAGTCTGCAGGAAATATTCTCTCCTGTTTTAACTGTTTTGTCTAAGTGGCCTTGGGGTAGAGTTTTTATATGTTCGGACTTTGGTTAAAAAGTTTCTCATTCATATTTCCATATCCTGTTATCCATCAAGGAACTTTTACTCATATATTTTTCTTTAGCAAAGTCCTCTAACTGAAAAAAAAAGCGCAGTTGAGCACTTTAAGTGCTACCTCAATCTGCACACAACAAGAAAGAGAACGAAATCCATTTCATTTGGAAATGTGTGAAGGAAAACAATGATCTTAGTGAAAGTCTATCTGACAGTTACTTCTAGGAGACATGAGTTACGTGAGAGGCAATATTCCTGAAAAGAGGCGCTGTTGTAGGTGTAGGAGGCAATACAGAAAAAGCACAGAGAATTGGCATAAGAATTATTTGTGTCCTTTTAGACAATACATTTAGACAATACATTTTCATTTAACATCCAGCTGTTGATTAAGAACAAACAGACACCTTCCAGCTTGGGTGAGAAGAGGGTTCTTAAATTAAAAGGTGTTCTTGCCCTTGGCTTTTGTTGAAGGGAGAAGTGAAGTAAAAAAAAAGCAGTACCCTTGGTGATGGACTTGGGGACTGGAAAAAGCCAGGCAATTATTTAAAAAAAAAAAAAAAAAAAAAAAAAAAAAAAATTGATATACATGGCTGCACAGAAAGTGCCCTCTTTAACTTGTTCAGTCAGCTTTTGAATGCTGCAGATTGTTTTGCTTGTAAAGTGCATGTGTGTTGTAAATGTCATGACTAATTAGTTTCAGAGGGTGCTTCTGATTGCTTTGAGATGCAAAGTATTTAGATATTTAGTTGTGTTTGACTTTTTTTTAGCTATGCTTTTGAAGAGTTGACAGACCCAGAAAGTGAAATTGGCTATAGAGCAGGTAAACAGCGAATTCCCTCCTAGTATCTTATGACATGATTTGCTAAAGATTAGCTCCATTTCTATTATAGTGTACCAGTGATGCCCTGGATCTAGCTGTGATTATGTCTGTTGGCAAACTTATTCTTAACAAATTTAGGTATACAGCGGTCACCAAATATTTAATGGACAGTACTAATCGTTAGCAATTTGCTTTAAAGTAGCAACCTAGTAGTGAAAGATGATATACACCAAACTTCCACTTTTCCTGGACATAGCATCTTTTTCTTAGGTCTACTGAAACAACAGGGGTTTTCCTTATTTGTCATAAAGAAATAGTAACTTGATTGTAAAACTGTACAGAACGCTTTGGGAGAGGAGGAACTAGATTTGAGTTTTCTCTGAGTTTTCTGATGGCTGAGTTGTGGAGTATAAAGAAATACTGGCTTTCCTCAGCAGGAATGGATACTCCGACAGCAGTAAAGGCACCCATAACAACACTTGATGAAATGGGAACAGCATATGGGTCCACTCTTCATCTACATGGACAAACAATGAGATACTTAGCATTTTGTAAAATGACATAGGTAAGATTAGGGATTTTATTTTTCTCAATGTTTTTTGCTCATTTACTCATCATTTTCCCTGCTAGAAAACTTAGAAAAATTGAGAGTATACTCATTAGTCATTGAGAAATATTTTCCTGATGATGCTATCTTTATTCTTAAACTTTTATTATAATAACAATAATAAGCTTGTTATTAAAGAGCTGGGCTAGAAAGCTGTGAAAATTTCATTTTTATAGGACTTCTTTTAACCCTTAATAACTTATGTTCTTACTCAAAAAAGCAGGATTTCTTTAAAGAATAAGTTCTATTTGATAATGTCGACAAAGAAGAATATTTGCTGCAGTTATATATGCCACTTGGATATGAAAATGCTCCTTTAAACATTATTAAGACTTCTTTAATAAGTCTTTGCAATAGCATCCCGATTGTCACACACTGCTTCTAAAACATACTGAAAGTTATCTTATTCATTACTTTTTCTATAGTCATAGTGAGGTCCCAGCCAAAATGAAGGGCCCCATTGTCGCTGCAGTGTATGGACAAATAGTAAGAGAATACTGAAAGGCTGCAATCTAAACAGGCAGGGCAGACAAAGAGCATATTATCCTGATTTTAGAGATGGGATACTGAGGCACAGAAAAATCTAATCAGGGTCATGCAAGAATGTTGTTTGGGAGCCAGGAATTAAGCCAGCTCTCCTTCAGTCCAGTTGTACTGCCTTAAACCAGTCACTCTTCTGCAGAAGATAATACAGCTTCGCAGGCTAGTGTGTGAGTGCCAGTTGTGTCTTGCTGAGTGTTTATGAAGAAAAAAACAGTTGGAGGATTAAAGTCTGTTTCATGGCAGTCTGCACAGAAGAAATAGGAGTGAAGGGTTTTTTCAGTCGTGGGATTTTTCTCCTGAGGACTGTTTGACTGCATAGATAACATATTTTTGTTAGTGTGCGTTGACAAGAAAATGAAAGGAGAAAACCTGCAATCCTTGTAGTATTTCATTACTAGCACTCCAAATGATGGACTTACTAAAATAAAGTATTACTAATTAATTGTATTTAAAAGATTTCTGGTTTTTTGCTCCACATTCAGTAGTCCCTAATATGGCCGTATTCAACATTTCCTTAAAAAAAAAAAAAAAAAGTCAGTAAAGATCAGAGAAGTTATTTTCCTTTCAAACTTTTTTTCAGGTCACTTAATATTTGGTCACTTATTGTAAGATCACTGAAGCTATGGTTTTAGCAAAAGGAGAAAAATAAGGAAAAAACACTTTAGTACTCACCCTGACCCACTGTAAAGATCATCTGTAGTACAGATATACTGTTGTGTAGTTTACAGATAGGTTATTAATTTATTTTTATTTCAATTATTTATTTTGACTTGCGCAATGGAAAGCTTCAAGTCTTTGCACTGAGTCCATGTAAAAACCCTACTGGTTTGAAATCAAGTAATACCATACCTACATCATTAGTAAATACTTGTTGATTATAGTGAACCCTTAGGATTATTGTACTGTGATACAGAAGACAAATTGACAATAGTTTATGCGGTCTTCTCACCTCTTCAGCCAGCCACAATCAGAAGCGACATTTATGGTGAACTAAGAACTAAATAAATTTCTCTGGTCACTCTGGACGTTCTTCGGCTATTCTAATAACCTCACAAGAGCTCATTTTGTTCTCTGAGGTAGTCAGCTAGCAACCGTCGACTAAATTTGAACATTAAAAGATAATTGCAAGATTTGCTTTGGCATAGAGAAAGACCTGCATTTCTCCAGAATGAAAATTCTTGCATTTTTATTTCTTTTAAAAAGTCTTAATTGGTGTCCTGTAAGGAAGAAATGTCTTATGTACATGGAACAGGTTCTTGGAGTAGATGCTGCTGCTGGTCCTACTGCAATAGTGCATGCCACTGTCATATGTGAGACCAAGTATTTTTAACTGTGTCAGGTTCTTCCAGCAGGCTTGGAAAGCTGAAGTCTTCCGTATACAAAGTCAGGACGGGGTGATAACAGTTGCAGCTCTCCCCCAGTTTCATGTCATGACAGCAAGATTGTACTTGGTCAATATCTTATGTTGCTACTAAGCTGAAGTTAAACATGCTCATTCTCAACCTTCTTTCTTTATCTTTTGTTTCAACTGCTGTGATCTGATCACCATCCTCTGGACTAAGCTTTGCTGCTCATGTAAGTCTAGCACCAAATGGGATCAAACCAAGTGCTGACCAAGAAGGTGCTGACCTTCCTCAGAAAAGGAAGAAGAGATCAGTCTCGTAACAAAAGGGACAGGGAAGCTTTGTAGCAACCCAGATGTGAGAAACAGCAGACTGCTATGCAGGGTGCAAGTATTAGCAGTGTTCTTCCAACTAAATCTGCCTTCAGAGAGCAAGATTTAGGCAGATCCAGGTCTGCTGGTACCAGTCTATAACCTGCATTAATACAGGCTCTGTAATAAACCACAATGCCTTATATATAGACAACTTCCTGAAAGAATAGTTGTTCTCTGTTACCATAAAGTAGGTATGTTTTTCCATCTGTCAAGCAGAGCTGTATCCTTCAAATTCTGCAGGTTTTGCTTTGAAGGACCTGAAAAGCCTTTTTTCCACTCCCTCAAACACCATTTGCTTTGTTGGCTGGATTGCTGCCAGTCTTGGCAGTCTTGGAAATCACCTATGTTTGGATGGCTACCAGTACAGCTGTAGAGGTATAAAGAAGACGGTCTTCATCACAGATAAAAGGGAAGAAGTCTCCTTCCCCATCAGCATTCTTAGCCAAACTCTGGTGCCAGACTATCAAAAAGTTAGATCTATGGTAGGAGTATTTGAATGGCCCATCTTTCCAGCAAAAGATTCCCTAATTGACACCAATACTGTGTTTTCACCTTTGGCTCTAGACAGACTAGATGGGATGGATTTTCAGGACTCTAATGACTTGCAGAAGTCCAATATGCTTTTCTGAAACCCATTAACGTCTCAGGCTCCGACAAGGGTTGCTCACTCCACTAATGAAGGACAGCAATACCAAGCTATTGCCCTACAGCAATCATCAGCTGTTGTAATGCCAAAGGTGAAAGTTGAGAAGGGGTCCCAGGTACCCTCTGCATAGCCTGAGTACTTCTGTAGCTTAGAAATATAAGAAATACTGAGGAAAAAAATTAAAAAGACCCCACACATTTCAACCAGCATTTGAAATCTCCAGATCTTCACCTTACTACTTCTGCAGAACCAGTATGTTCATGTTGTTTCCTTGCCTCTCTAGCTTATTTGGCTAGGCATCAGAAAGCTTAACCATCTTATGGCAGAAAATCAAAAGCTGAAACACTGTATTTCTGTGAGTTATTGTAGTTAACTCGCAGACCTATCATCTCTTCCTGTGTCAAGGTGTGCTCTCCCAGCGAAGARGCTGGCAGAGTCCACCTGCTGTAGAAGTCTGTGGGAAAGTATGTATGTGATGCAACCCTGTACTGTTGCTAAAGGTCAAACATCTAATTCAGAAGAGCCATACATCAATCTGAGCTGAAATTTAGTCCCATCATCCATGAAGGATACTACTTGTGCTGACAAGTCTTATTTGCAGTGAGACTTCTCTTGATACATGTACAAGGAAGAAAGAATTGTTCTTTTGCTATATAGTGGTTCGTGGAGACTCTAGTCAAGGTGCATGACGTTCACTTTGAATTATGAGGGAAATGAAGATGATTTCCTGCTATTCTTCCCCTTATGCCTGCCTGTGGGAAGTTGAGAAATCAGAAGTCTAATGCAGAGACTGATAATCCTCCTGCACATCCTTTGCATGCACACCTGTGTGCAGCCACGCTCACTCTCCAAGGTTTTTGATAGTGATATATGTGAGCATCTAATAGAAATCCACTGTTTCTGCAGGGTAAGAAAGTCTCCTGATCAGGACTTCTTTGCTATGCTCTCCATACTCAGGAGTCTGGGGATGGTTATGTTATATGTTCTACAAATGGGATGTCACCTCTGCTTCTGGATACAGAGTGCATAGTCTGGATCCTTATAAATAATGTATCTTTTAATGTTTCCTTGCCCTCAGTAATTTAATTTTTGCTGTCATTTAATAATACTGTTGCTGTCCTGAAGATTTCCAGACATAAGCAAGATGAAATTTGTAGCTGGAGGTGATATCTTTAATTAGACTAAATGTAGCTGGTAGGGAAAATAAAGACATTTTGGGGCATACATCTCCTTAAAGCCCAAAAGCCAGATCTAACTGTTTACCTGTTGGTCTAATTGAAGATACTGTCTACATTTACATGAGTCTTCTAGCTTGCTTTTAAACACATGAAAGCCTATTTCTTCCTTGTATTTTGCTCACCTTGCTTTTGAAGCAAGTTATTTAACTAATGTGTGGAAGGTTTGGGATTTTTTTCTTTTGTTTCTGTCTTTGGACCTTAATATGCTTAACTAGTATCTATTTTACTGCATAACAGGATTTTCTTCCAGGTATTGACTTTATGCAATTTTATAATAGTAGACTTCATAAGCAGTTGCTCTAGTTCCTGGAATATGTTGTTATACGTAAAACGGGAGGCAGCTTAAAATCCAGGTTCATGACGAGGATGCTCCTTGAGATAATTTCCCTGAAGTGTAATCTAATCATTAAAGAGAAATGTAAGAACAGTTAGAATTTTGTAGGCAGTAGTTTGATGTTACCAGAGTTGTTACAATTGCCTCATGTTCATATGTTATGATTACACTTATCTAGTTAAAACTAAATATTGTGTAATTGAATGATGTCCATTTTGGTTACAAGCATGGGTTTTATTGCCTGTCACCCTGCTAAACTGTCTTTTGCCCTTGCCTTTCAGCCCTGTTCCACTCTCCAAATTTTTCCATGCTGACTTGCAAGAGAAGGGCCAGTGCAGAGCATGGCCAAGGCAGTGAATGGTCTGTCTTTGCTCTAGCTGGTCCTTTCCAGGACCATCCCCTGTCACTCCATCCCTGGGCTGCAGTGGCCAAATGCAAATGTTCACTAAACTTTATTAATATATTTTAGCAGCTTTAATATTTGATTTGCCCTGTAGTTTAAACTCTGATGATAAAAAATTAAAAAGAAAGCGTTAACCAAAATTCTCATAACCATCCAAACAGACCTCAGTGGTATATGACCCTCTCTTAATGTGCACTGGTTTCTTAGTAGTATTACCTACACCCTTCACATCAGAAATGGGGAGGCCCTTTAACTGAAGGACAGGCAGGAAAGCCAGTGTGTTCAGGAACTGAAAAGGTAAAAGTTAACCTGTCTGGTTACATTGCATAAAATAACTGAAAAGTTAAATGGTGAAGTGGGAACCTGGTTTTAAAGATTAGTTCAGTAATCTGAAGTGTTAGAAACATAAAGAATTATGTAAAAGGAGATGATGTGTTTCTGAATGTTTTTATACAGTACAAATTAATAAATTTGTTTACTGCTATCTTTAACTGAGAGACAAGTAGCTTTATTTTTACAAAGCTTCTTTTGGAGCCAAGTGTCTTCGTTTAATATTGCACAGATACCTGTGTGACAGATTTCAGTGTGAGCTAGAGGGGCATTGCTGCTCCACAGCAGTTTTAACTGGTCTTGGTCCTGTTGGTCCTCCTGCTCTCCAGTTCTGGGCTCTGCATTTCCTTCCCCTCCCTTACACTAGCAGTAGCGTTCATCAGGTTCTGCAGTGGGGCAGCTCAGAGAATTAAACTGTCAGAAAACCTTTTCCTGTTTTGTTTTGTCCTTCCTCTTGTTACTTTGCTCCTGGTTCAGAGTTGTCTTGAATTTGACTCCTCGTGTAATCAGTTAATTGATGGTACAAGCACAAGGGAGGGGCAGGAATATGAAGCTTGGAGTCGAAAAGGACCATACTAGTGCCTAACTTTGATCAGTTTAAATTCATGTGGAACTGCATCCTGATTTACTATTGAAACAGAAAATTGCAAAACAACGTTTATTTTGAGTGTCRTACAGTGTTACTGAAAGAAGATTGTTACAGAAAAATTTAAATGCTTTTGCAAACACAAAAGAGTAGCTGAGCACTTCTCTAGTTATATGGTGTTGGAGGCTGTACTTTATCCAAGTTGTGTACGGAGAGTGAAATAAAGACTCCATAAGCAGATGAGCTCTCTTCTGCCTACTCCAGGAGGTAAGGGGCCATGTGCTTCCATATAAGCAAGTTTTAAGAAGTAGGTTTTTCAAGGAGGAAAAACTTATATTAGCTACTGTCTTATCCTCTAGATACCTTAAGATGTGAAAAGCTGAGATTTCTTGGTGTCATAGGTATGCAGCATACTTTCTAGACCTGTGAGTTTGGGGTTTTCTCTTCCAGTATTCTTCTGATGCATTAATCTGGTAGCCCAGGCAATTCTGGTCCTGTGTTGCCAAATTATTTTAGACTGGGATGGCAAATAGCCTACATAAATTTCATAAAAGTCTTCAGAATTGTGGAAGAAAAGCTTTGTCACGTTTTCCTGTGTTTGTTTCTTTTTTCTCTTTTTTTTTTTTTTAATATATAGTGTCTTATGCAAAATGGTAATGTCAGTGATGTGTAGCTTTATAATCCCTTCCAAACAGATCGTTGTTACAAAAGGTATGCAGATACTGTTAATCCACAATATTTGTTTAGATTGCTGATTCCCAATTATGAACTTCTTGTTTTTTCTTTTGTTATGGGGTCTTTGGGAATGGAAGGCTCCACTTCCATCTTCAATACAGTTTCTAAATGCCTAGATAAGGCAGTGTAGTACAAAATCTTTCCAAGTCATTGGGGGTAGTATTTCCTGTATACACTATAATTAATGAAAAATTCCCAACATTCTTTAGGATTGCCAGCATCCTCATGATTGCTCTAACCTGGGAGGCAGCATACCATTCGAAGTTACTGGTCTGGTTTAAAGGTGTCATCACCTTGACTCTTTACCACACTGACTCTTGTTAAGTCTATTTGCTGTTTTTAAACCTGCATTTTTTTTTTTCTTCGTCACTGTTGTGTTTCATTTATTATTGCTGTTGTTGAAAAGTCCAGTATTTCTGTTTTCTTCTCATTAATCATTTGATTTTTTAGCATGCAGAATCTTTAGTTCCTTGTATTAACACCCAAAGGACATCAGTCAGGACTTACGATAAGTGTGTTTGGCCCTATGTTAGTTCTGTCCTGAATATTTTAATTTTACTTTTTCCTCAGTTTCATGGTTACTTCAGCCATGACCTGCATTTTTCCATCAGAAAAGAAATGAGCTTGAGCATTACTTTGTGGTACTGACCCTGAAGTTAGCCATGATTTGAGCAGGGGCTTGGAGTAAGTGACATCCAGCGGTCTCTTTCAGCTGAAATTATTCTGTGATTAATTGCAACTGTGACTGGCATTTTCAGAGGTAAAATGCAGTTTATACTGGCTAACTAATTACTGAAGCAACTTAACTGCTTTTTGCGTAAAAAAGGAAAACTAAAGGATAACCATACTTGGGGGCGAATAAAGCTGATGTTAAGTGGAAAGAGTGTGACATTTATTTCTAAGATAAGACTATCCTGTCTATGCAAGCGTGTTTAACTGCTGTCTGAGTAATACCCTGAAGATGTCTTTATATTGTTTCAGTTTCAAGTTTCAATTCACCATTCAAATTACTTAGTTTTTTCAGTAATCTCAAATGTAAAAGTAATATAATACACTGAAAGATTTTGTACATTCCTCTGTTTTTTAATGATGGACGGATTTGTCACTTCTGTGGAACAAGAGGGAAATACTGAGCGCATTTCTAGACACAGAGTTTAAAAATCTGTATCTCCAGGAGCAGGAGAAACCACATGGATTTGGTTTTGTCCATTGCCATTTTTTCCATTGCCTTTTTTTTTAGCTTTTCTTCGTTAGTTTTAAACCAGTGTGTCTTGAATAGTCTTTCTCTCTCCCCTCCTCCCTCCCCTTCTCTCTGCACATAAACATCACTAATATTTTTCAAAGCAGACTTTGTGTGTATGTTTAGTGGAGCAACTGATATATAAGAGAATGTTTAAAGTATGTATAATTTATAGCAAAAGATCATCATTAAAAATTTAATTTCCCACGCAATATTGTGAGGTCTTACTGTTCGACAACCTTAATTCTGCAGTGGAAGAATGTTTTAGATTATTTCTATTTTGTGTTTTATTATACATTGGATGTAAATGATTATGAATTATATAATAATAGGGAAGGAACTTCATATAAGTCATCTGGCTTTGATTGTTACTAAAAATAATTCCTTTGTGTGTGTTATTGGAGAAGATAAAAAGTCGTATCTGACACCTGCATTTTTGTGTTTGTGCCACAATTTGCAGAAGCAACTTTTTCTTTTGTTTCTATGGTATTTGTGTTTTTAATGCACATTTTACCAAGCTGATGTCTTACAAAACTGTGTCATATGGCTACAGCTGTCTTTTTATTTGCAAATGTTAGTAATATAAAAACTATAAGCAGAAGTTATATTTATTTTCCAAGTACCATAGTAAAGTATACACAAAGTAATACTTGGTTTAAGATTTTAATCTAGGAAAGTCATATTTCCTACAGTCAACATTCACTGTCTCTGATTTCCACCTATCTTGCATATTTTTCACATGATATGGGACACTCTCGCATCCTGTTAGTTGAATAGCTCATTTTCAAGCAAGGCTTTTTTCTGTGTACAGTATCAACAGACATGGCTGGCCAAAAGATTGCGTTTTGAGGATGACGATTCAGTACTGCAAGGAGTGGAGTATGTATAGATAACACTTCTGCAAAGCATGCAGGTACTGGAAAATAAGTTACCTGTTCTTTCTTGCTATCAAGAGTCTACTTCAAATCTACTGAAAGCATCTTCCAGTAAAATGATGTAACTGTGATGGGGGCTGTGGACTGCTTTTACTTACCAGAAGTGCTGGGCAGCTCTTTCTGTCTCAGACTTGTAGCTATTTGTATTTGCACATAGGGAACAAGCAGATCACAGGCTCTGGTAGAGATTGCCATGCCAGTTTGGGGTGCGTAATGCAGACCTTGGTCACTTTGTTTCCCTTTTAGGGGGCACCCAAGTTTTGGTAGAAAATAAAGACTCTTTGCAATCGCTCTTCTGTCCCTCCCTGGTCTTTTTGTACTTTGATAGTTGCTCACCTTATTCACCGATTATCTGCTGTCTTCTTCAGTGGTCTTACCCTTTTCCATGAAGAAGTCTTTCCTGAGCTAACTTTGGAGCACGCTGTTTTCTTCTCCAAAATTAACCTTTTCTGAAAAGCTTATCACCATTGCTTCCGACTAAGCAGGCAGGGAGGTGTGATTGTTGCCTTTAGAAGATAAATTTTTGTTTGGAGAGGCCATTGTCTTTTTTGCTGCACATACAAGGTCTAGATTGTCAAATGGCTGTAATCTGATCTAAGAATGATACCAGTGTCCAGAATAACCCTTCAGTCTTGGTCGCTTTGAGTAGGACATGGTAGCATTGAACTATTCTTATTAAAAACAAGAAAACATGTATAAAAAGATATATAGTTGTTTATATTTTCTGCTTTCTTTTTCATTTCAAACTTTTCTTGCTTTCTTCATTGTAAATTCTCTGATCTGGATTGCATTTGTAATATTATTACGCCTAGTAAAGTGTGTCCCCAGTTGGAATTTCTGGTGAGACGACATTAATGCTTCGTACAGTTTTAATTAAGAAGTAATTTATATATACTCTGTGTGTGCTTACAAATCATGAGTTTAATCATGAAAACTGATTTGTGCCAATCTTGTTAACATCGATGAACTAGTAGAGTTAGTTGAACCTGTTTGGACTTGATGAATTTTCCTCTTACAAACTCCTGCATAGTGAGGTTTTTAAGGAATCCAGTCTGAAAGGTAGTGTTTAATTTAAGTTTTTTAGCTATTCTGATTCAATAATAACAGTTTATTTGTGTACTGTGATTCCTGTTTCTGGTGTCCAACCTGTGGTCTTGTGACCTTGAGATTCTTGGATTAATTTAAGTGGACTTTTGACAGGTAGCTAATAATTTCAGTTCATATCAGAAGACTCACATTTACAATAGATGCTTGCACCTCCACTGGGCTATTTCTAGGCATCTGCAAAATAAAAAAACTTCCAAAGTGCTGCTTCAGGATGTCACTTATTCTGCATCTGTGCATCGTTTTGATGCTGTGTTTCTCACAGCGGCGTTTTAGTGCGTTGTCCTACACGTCTGTGCAGTTTCTTTTCATCTCAACTTCTGCCACCTCAGTATCATAAAAACTCAGATGGTGCTATTTACCCATTAGGTGCAGTTTGCCAGGGTTGTGCAGCAAGCTTGCAGGTACCAGAACTTTTCCTTCACTGCTCTGTCTCCTTGACAGTGTCTGGTGAAAACACAGATGATTTTGTGATCCTGTGAACTAACCTGATTTCTTATTCCATCTTTGTCCTTGGATAGATTTCTCCAGTATTAATACCTTATATGTTTTTATAAGTTACTCCCTGCAGCCAGACTTCATAAAAACTCAGACTCGGACCCAGCCGGACTTCATACGCCTCAGAGCTGGGCATATTTTAAAGAGCTTAAAGCTTTTTAAAGCTTAAAGAGCTGTGAAGGTTAAATGGACTTAAGGAATTTAAAATGGAAAAAAGTTGTAACTTTTGTGTTTGTAAAGGGCAAAGTCTCTATGTTTTCATGACAAGATTGTCACCGGACCATTCAAACAAAAGAAAAAAAATACTTTAAGTTGTTGATGAAATATTTCATAACTGTAATTAAATGCATGTTTTTGAGCTGAGACTTTGTGTCAAATTATACCTGGGAGAAATACTCCTTTCTGTGGAGTTTACAATGCTGTTAGTGGAAATCTATAGGTTCTGATCAAAAATATCGTTGGCTAAAAATTGCCAATGTAAAGTGATTTTTTTTGTTTGTTTGTTTGGTTTTTTTTAAGATCACTGACTTACCGCATTAAAACAAGAAATAAAATAAACAGGTCAGACGTAGTGCCTGCTTAGGGTTTTGTTTGTTTGTTTTACTAGTAGGGAGGATTTGATTTAATCTAATCTAACTGTGCAGTTTTGGCTTCATCAGTACTAACACTAACTACACCAAGAAATTACCAAAGGAGTTTATACCTCACCACTGCTGTTCTTTTAAATTTAAGTTGAATGTGTTGATTGCATCTATCTGGTGGTAATGCATTTAAAGGCTTGGTTAGTCCAAGACTAGCACTGCAAAGGGGTCATGATCAGTTAACCTTTCAACTGGATTTCATAGCCTGGTACGAGCAGTAACATAGAGAGAGGCTTTTGGTTTTCAGGGGGTAAAGGAACAATTCACATCATATCAGACTATGAAATACCTCCGGGTCGGTGGTACTGGTGTGTGCCCAAGGATGCTTGAACGAGCCTGTTTGGATCTGCTTGTGATACTGCCTGAATTACTGTGAGAGGGTTGCCCCGTTCCTCTGTGGGGTTTTTGGGGACTGGAGACACTTTGCACTTCATCATGCCAAGTACTGACATCGTAAGCAGTGATGTTACTTACACAGTGGTACAGGCCAGGGCAGAATTACTTATAAAAATAGTTCTAGGGCCAAAATGTTTGCTTTGGTTAAGAACTAATGAAATAAGGTACCTGTTTGAGTCACTTTTTGAGAGAAATCACTATTTTTAAAGAAAAATACGACTTACTGGAGAAGTAGGATTTAGTCGTTGATGTTTATCAATCATGGCTGCTGTTGTGCATGTTTGTCTTCACTGAGGGTCTTCTCATTTTTCCTCCTGTTAAAAAGGCGCCAGGCTGATGTTTCAGTCTGAGTCAGAAGCTGCATTTGCAAGTTCTGTAATAGATTTCGGATGCTGCTGAATAACACTGGAATGCCATTTTACGACATCTTTAAATAAAGATGTCACTGCCCTGTTCTGAGAGGTAGTGCAATCTGTGCGGCCGATACTCGGCACGGGGTTACTAATGCAGCAACACCTTTGTTAACAACACTGGGCGTGGTGACATGATCACACCAAAGTGCATAAAAGTGACTGGAGTTTCTGCCCTCTAAGCTGAGCTGTGGTGGATGAGTATGTGTGCTTGTTCTTAAGTTATAGCAATGCAGAGTGAAACAAGTTACCTCACTTGTAATGTTAGAGCTCTGAGGCCTTCAGTAGTAATTTAAGCCCATTTTACTCTGTGTTTGTAATGGCTTAAGAATGCATGTATTGCATTATGTGTTTCAGCTGAGAGGGACAAGTGCCTGTCATCGTCTGACTGTACCCATCTTTTGATTTCATGAAATTCCTCATGCCATCACTGAGAAATACCTCATTAACCATCTTTGTTTCTTCCCAGAGTTTTTGCTGGGGAAACAAACAGCAGGGTGTTTGAACTAGGAGGGACATTTGCACAGAATCAGAAATTTCATGTCATGACATCTGGTTCAAAACAGGAATGACATTCCTCACTGTATTTTAAGCTGAAGGATCCTTGACCTTGGTTACTATAACTAGCTTTTAAGCAGGAGACTTTCTCTAGCAATCTGTAGTCAAGCTTGGAATATTGTAACATAGAGCATAACCCGTGTACCGTGTTTTCTAAAAGGATCTTTAGGCAGAGATTTTAAAAGACATATTCTTTTACTGTTTCAACAGTTGACCAGTACAGAAATTATTATTCCACTTCTTGGCTTTGAGTGTTAAGAAAAAGGTGGTTGCTGCCTGTGTTCTGACTGAGACTGAGGCATGAGACTGCAGTATTAGTATAGGACCTTGAAACCCAGAAGAGGAAAAAAAAAATCTTTTTAACATAGCAAGAAGCTCTTATGGAGCAGTGTATAAATTTGCTTTGTATAAATTAATATAACGGTAGTGGCCCTGCAGTATTTTCAATTTTTTTTTCTTAATATATATCTAAAGCATAATTTCTAATTCTTGTATATATTTTTAACTTTCCCACAGATATGCACTTATTTGGCCATTATCCAGCTCATGATGATTTCTATCTTGTAGTGTGCAATATCTGCAATCAGGTAGTCAAGCCACAGGTTTTCCAGTCACACTGCGGTAAGTGAATGTTTTCTTTCCTGAATTACAGTGCCAAACTGGCATATGGTTCTCTTAAGAATCATTGCATACAATCATGACAGAGGCATTGCAGATATACTTTTCTGGTTATCTTGTGTTCTTTCCACAGAAAATACCAGCAATGCCTTCAAATAAGCATATTTCCTGTAGAGGAAGTTAAATTAGTTGTTCTAGAAGCGGGGCTTTTCAAGTTGAACTTGTTATACTAAATTAACCTATTACAACAAATAAATCCTGTTAGTTAGATACTAGCTAGGCTAAAACTATTATGACCTAACATTGGATTGTCTTTTATCAAAGCTGCAAAGCGAGGCTGTGATACTGATCTACATTAACTAGAAATTAGATGTTATGGATTGTTTTCTGATGGGATTTATGCATAGGTGTATATAGGGCTTATTTTTATATTTATCATAGGGTTTAATTTTTTACATAATTGGCATGTCGAGTCACATTTGTTAAGATTCTCTTGAAAAATGTTCATTTGAGAAGCTGCAGAAATGTGCAGATATTTATTTCTCAATTAGTATGACAACAGCAAGATGACAATTTTTATGTTTATTATTTGTAAGCAGAACTACTTTAGTTAGAAATTTTTGCTATTGATTAACAAACTACTTTCAAATATTCTCTAAAAAACTTCATCCCAAGGTCTGGTTTATTTATTACTTACCCAGTGGTTTGTTTCTGTGGTGTGGTTTTGGGGGGTTTTTTTTTGTTTTTTTGTTTGTTTGTTTGTTTTGTTTTGTTTTTTAAAGGATTGCAAAATGTGACTGGAATGGCTAGCTTTGCATGAGGTTTAATCAAATTCAGTTTAATCAAATTAATTTGAAGGTGATTRCATAATAATGAAAGGTAACTAGTACTGAGGATGGAATCGATTAAATACATTAAGGAAAAAAAAAGACCCAGCAAGATTTTCCTTGCCTACGTACAACAAATAAACTTCACAAATCCTGTGGCCCTTTCAGTCTTCTTGACAGCAAAACAACTCAAGGGGAAAATGTAAGTGGGATGAACAGAAAACATGAAAGTTTACTTACTTTGAAGAGATATTACCAAAATATTACCTTGGGTTTGTATGGATGAACTACTAATAACTAACCAGGAGCAACTGCATTCATGTTGAAAGGCAGTTGTACGACTCACCACTACCTTTGGCCCAGATTGAAATAATTGTGAAAAAATGGTAATAGTGGAATATAGCATTTATATCCAGTGAATAAGAAAAGATCTGAAAGTATAGTATAGTGGGAGAAGGACTTACTAATTTAATGGTGGGGGTAGGTGTTAATTTCAGTGTTTTAACAAGCTGTCCTGCTATTTTTTTTCAAATCTTGTTTCTTGCCCTTAGTCATATGTGGATTCTTCCTGCCCAGCTTCAGGTATCTTATGGTTCTTTCAGTGACAGAAAAGCTTCTCTGCGTATGGTCAGGGGGTACGATAAACATTGAACTGGTGCATTAATAAAAGATCCGCTACAGAACAGAAGAACCTATATAACACCTTGCTGTAGCCTTCCATAGTTGTGCTGTTTCCTGGGCATGACCTTCTGGTTTGGGGAGCAGTATGAAAGTTGGTCCTGTTTTCATGTAGGAGGCATATAGAATGATGTTTCTTCTAGATGAGAGTGAAGTATTCCATGTTAGAATGAACTTTTTGAGCTCTTTGGAAGTAACAAGTTACCATCAGTGTTAGTGTGTTGCCTGTAAACTGCAAAGAACCTGTGAGTCACTGTCCTTTTTTCTTTTTCTCTTTTCTCCATTACTCCATTATTTATACAATCCCTTTTACTTCATCTTCATTATAGCAATCCTGTTTGTTACACTGAACAATTGACCGTTAAATTCTGAATTGCTTGATGTAAGAGCCTAAGGTCAATAAGGACTTTAAAAAAAAAAAAAAGTAGACTGTATTAAAAGAAATGGAGAATACTGAAAATAATTGACCAAAGGTGTTACCTCTAGAAGATTGTACTTAATCTAGTCAGATTTGTTTCAGGAAAGGTGTACTGGAATATTGCTGAAAGGCTTGTGGAAGAGTTTTAAATGTACAGATAAAATACTTTGTTTTAAAGAGGAAACAGAAAAGATGATGTACTAAAAACATATAAAGAAGTTTTAGAAGAGAAAAGGTTTCTTGGACCTCTTGGGAATTATTGTAAAATAACTAATAATTTATTTTCAAAAAATTAATCTGTTAAAGGTTCTACGTGTTGTATAAGTGACATGCATCTACTAACGTATAGTTGTTTTGATAAGAAATGAGTAAGATCTAAAGAAGAGCTACACATGGATCTCATTAATTGATCTGTAGTTGCCTTGTCTGGTGAGAAAATGATAAAAATCTTGCATTAGAAAACAGATCAACCTTGAGCTGCTTGTGGCTGAAAAATCTCTCACTGGATATGTTACGATATCAGTAGTCCATTGAGAAAGGTCTGGAGAAGGCTTCGTTTGAGACATTGGTTCTGGCTGCACTGGGCTCTTCTGTGAAGCAGGAATATTTAACTTTCAGTTTTATTTCGTTTTATCACCTGTTGGGCACAATCAATTTGGTGGGTCAGCTTTTGTTTAATTAGTTAGGCCATGCAGCAGTATACCTGTAAATTCAGTGATGCTGAACATGCCTGTCAGTAGACTTTGAGGTATTTTAGACAGTCATATTTACCATAAAATGCATTATTTCACATGTCTTGAATTGCAGCTTTAAAGTTGTAACAAAGAGAATGGAGTGAGAAAGCATTAGAAGCCACTACTGGTTTTTTGGCTCTTGAAGGCTGTGTCATGGGGAGTCTTTATTGCTACTGACAAGGACTTGTAGAGATCTATCCCCGAATCTCCCACAAAGTGTGGTTTGTTACTAATATCCCTGGTAAGATCCAGTCCATATTCTCTCAGTGAGGATTTAGGTCTGTGCCAGACACGTGCTTTATGTTTCTAGGTTCCCTGCATTGTAACTTGAAGGTCTTGGCTTTGGAACAGCACTGGAATGCTTAGTTTAGCAAATGTTTCTGTAACCCTTCTCTTGAGCCCTTGCTGGCATTTGCCTTTCTCCAGAGCGTAAGAAGACCCACTGTTTCATTTGTCTCTAATTTCAGACATGTGGCAGCCATCCTTGATGGCACTGGGAAGTTGTGAAGATTATAGAGGCAGATGTTGTTATTTAACTTTTAAGGGTTTGATTCCTGGAATATCAAGCAGAAAAAGAGAAAAATCTGGTTGCAGTTCAGGCTTTTTTAATGGGAGGCAATGCATCATACAACCTTAGACCAGTAGAAGTCGGGGAAGGTAAAAGGAGAGATCTGGCTAACTAGAGGACGGGCTTGCTGGACTTGAGAGTCTTTGTAATAAACACAGCGTAAAGCTCATTGTTGTAAAGTAGTAGATCTGTTCTAGCCTCTAAGTCAGAGAAATACTGAATTATTTTTAAGAGCAGTTTCACGTCCTTGTATCTGTGGGATAAACATTTATATCCATTTGTAAGGATTAAATCATTCATGTATATGTGGCGTAAGCCCAACTGAAAGAGATACTTGCTGTTATAGGCTGCTGGATAAACTATATAAATCAAATAATTTCTTGAGGTCCTTCAGTATTATTGTGCACTTACAAAACAGTGTATCATAATGTCATCAACAATAGGGTTGAAGTAGTGTTGTTGGCTTCTGAAGCCAGTTCTTTTGAGTAACTTGTTGCAGTGATACAATATCTTAGATTTTTTTTTTTTTTTTTTTTTTAGTGTGTTAACATGTAGTTGTATTTATTTCTCCATAAAGTAGTTTGAAATGAGAAGTCAGTCTAGTTATACAGCTTGCAGCATTTCTAAGTGTACTTGGCACGTGGGGAATTTTAGTTCTGAGACTTTGTTCTCAAATGCCAACCTCAATGAAGATATAGAGCATTTCTTGGGAGACCAAAAATGTAGTGTTTTAGTATCCCTGAAGTACAATAATATTCTTGCTGTTTGTTTAAGTTTTTTTTTTTTCCTCCAATATATCTGTTTTCTAGGAGATTTTTAGGGTGGCAGCCTATGCTGAGCTCTGTCCATATGACTTTTGTTAACTCCAATTCTGTGACAGTCTGTCTGTTACTTGTTAAGATGGGACCGGTACCGTTTCCCAGGAGACGTTTCTATTTCCCTTTGGCCCCAGAGAGAGTAAAGCTTCATATTCTTATTACTAGACTAAAGAGCATCAGATACAGTTCTGATTATTTTGTTTTAAATGTTCCATACAATAAGAGGCTCGTTAACTTTGTTCTTTTCCTGTTGAAAGGAAAATCTCTCATAAAAGGTAGCTCTGGCACAGTGAAGAACGAGCAGTGTACATATACAGAGCTTTTCAAAACATCTTGACTTTTCCTTTTAATATGAGGAAATAAATTCATGACGGGAAAGTGTTAAAAGTAAAGCTGAGGGGAAGAGGTGAATTAGCCAAGCTAAATAACGCAGCTTGGTTAAACAATAACTGGAGTATAACCATCAAAGAAAGTTTCCAAACATAGTCTGGAACAGTTTCCAAAACTGTGGAGGGTATCTTAATGAACTGAATATTTAAATCCCCATTTGATGAAGTCCTAGCATACAAAGGAGAACAATTTTGCTTCGTCAAGGAGAAGTGACAATGAAGATCTCTTCTTTTGCCAATTTCTTTATTGGAAGCTTGTTGCTATCTATCCTGCCTGTCTCTAAGGTTATTCTAACGAGCTTCTAATTAAGAAGTAGAAATTCTTATTCCTTAAAAAAGAAAAAAAACTAYCCGTGATTTTCATTACTTCTGAGTTATAAATCCTTGGGTTGACATCCTCATGTCCTCACGAAAGTTGGAAAAGGGTATTTCCTTTTTATCCTTCTGTTGGCTGTATAAGCATCATTTAAAATAAAAACAAGCTAGAAAGTAATGGAGCACTGAAGAATATAAATAAATTATTTTCCCTTCCATATCATAATTATTTTCCTAAGAGAGGTTATATATTTTGAATTACTCAGACTAGCTATTTTACATTGTAATAGTTGTGCGTTACAATTTAATGAACCATGATTAAAGACAAGAAGGCTGAGCTTACAGTATGAATAAGAATGATTTGCTTTCTTAACATGAGCTGGAACATTACTAGCTGGCATCTTTTTTTGCATAAGGATTTTGATATGGGTATCACTGTCACATTTGATGGATTATTCTCAGTTTTGGTATTATTTTCAATTATTCAATGCCTTGTTTTTTATTAAATACAGCTGTTTGGGGGTTTGTAATTGTTAATATTTTATCCATTGCATTTGACCTTTTATCAAGGGGAGCGCTCTTGTGCCCTTCAAGGACAATGGCATTTTGAGTGATTCTCCTTCTGTTACTGCGATTTTCTTTTTTCACAGCCTTGTCAAAACTTGTTATATGATATCATTATTGATTGAATAACTTTCTGGTTGTCACATGGTTAGGTTTCACTGCATAAAAGAATTAAAATTATGAAAATTACTCTCGTCCCTCCTGCTTTTTGTTAAATACGGCAACAGTAGCAGCTAGACTGAGAAGAATCCCACTTTTCTTTTTCTTTGGTGAGGGTGGGGGGAGAAGGAATTGAATGTTTTGTGTGTACCTTTATTTGTACATTTTTACTTGTGCAATTGCCTAGGATACACTGATTTTGTCTGTAACTTTCATTTCCATTACTTTAAATTGGAAACCCCTAGTAGCTGAAAGCATACAAAAAATTTGCTTTAGCTTTACAGTCTTTCTATAAGAAATCTTGTTCTCGAGACCAAAGTACAGCCAGTGGCATAACCCTCTGTCTTCTGTCTGCAATGAAAATCTAAGTTGTAGTTCCTGCAGTGGTACATGCAGGTTATGTGGGTCTGTCATGTCCATGTCATTGCAAGTTCTCCAAGCCCAGCGTAATGGCGGTCGCTGTGAAACTGTGGCCGCAAGCCATCTTTTGCACCATTCCCATAGAATTTAAATAGTACATCGCTGCATGGACAATCCAGGTAGAGCGAATATTACCCTTGAAAAGGCAAAACTGAAATAACACTCCTTTGAATTCATCTTTTTCCCTACATATTCTTGGAGTACTGTATTTGCAGACTGTCAGCAATTCTTGAGACTCTGAATAGGTACAGAAATGCAAACTCTGTCTTTGTTTACTCCTTGAAGACACCAGCTCTATATCCTAAGTGCTGATAAACTCTGGCCAGATTTAGAAGAGCACTTAGATGCATAAAAGATAATCAGTTGGCATTTTAATATTTGATTCAAATGAAGCAATAAATAAAAAAACCTTCTTAGCCACTCGTATGCGTGAGAGTGTTGGTTACCTCAGTATTGGCTACTGTGCTCATCCAGGACTGCAAACAGCTTGTTTTTTTCATGTGTGCCCTGGAGAGAGCTCAATGAAAGATACCTTGACAAGGCCATGTTCATTCAAGAAAGAAAAAAAAAAAATCCTACCTTCTCTGTAATTACTTGTCCAGGAAGTAAGAGATTTGGATTTAGTAACCTTACCACCTAGGACCTATTCTCTCATCTTCCACCTCCTAGGAGAGGAGAATGTCCTAACCACCAGGCACACCGTAATCCAGGCTAAAACAAGACTAGCGCATGCTTTTTGCATTGCAGATGTATCAGACAAAGTAAACCTGAATGTAGAGAGTAACACCCAGATCCAAGGGACGGGCTGTGGTAGGGACTGAAAAATGCAGAGCTGATGCTCAGAGCAACAGCAAATGTAACATGTCTTCACCTTGCAGGTTGCTGAGATCTGCTCAAGGCTGGAAGGAGTTTGTTGTGTTTTCCTTTCTTAGTCTAGTGTGTGAATTAAAAGTGGAGCTGTGTTCAGACCTGCTGACCTGCTTGCTTAGAAACAAGTAGCACATCTTTTGATAGGGTTGGCTTTTTTTACATTTTCTGCYATTATCCCACTGCTTAAACTGCTTTCTTCTTTGTTGTTATTAATTCATCATCAGTGACAGAGCCTAAAACAGAGAAGTGCAGATATAGAAATAGATATGATATATAGAGGGTTACAAGGTCAATGAGTCGTGTAAGTAGGAAGCTGACAAACTTCCCATAGATGACTTCTGCGCTTCAAAAATTCGCCCTAGGTTGATGTGTCAATAATTGAAAATTTCTTCATTCAGAAGATTCTTTGAATGAGAAAGCAGGAACATTTTAGCAGCATTGAATCTCAAAGGATTGTGTATTGGGGAGCAGTGAGTATTCAACAGAAGAAAATGTTCAGCAGTGAACAGAATGCTACACATGTATGCAGTTGCTATTAAGCAGAGTAACTTCACCCCCCTGCATCTGGAAGTAAAACATTGATTAATTGTCTTTTCCCTATTTTTTTCTATTAAGTTGTGCCTTTACAGTGCCTTGACTCTGCTGTAATTTTACAATGCTGATCTTAAATAAATCGACATAGGAAGTAGATTGAAAGAGTAATAATGACACTGGCTTTTTCAGTGCACTGGAAGTGTATTGTTCTAGTTTACACATAATTCCTATCATTATAAATTAGCTTCTCTTTTGCACAGTGTATTCATTGATAGTATTTGATTGGTGAACCCTTTTATATTTTTTTTACTTCATATAAATTGTGGTAAACGATGCAGTACATACTTGAACTGGGTGTTGTTGTCATGGCATTGATGGGAGATACATATCACTTGTAATTTCTTTCAGTCAAGATTTTAATAGAGATGTAGTTTTAAATAGTAACCAATAAGGATTTCTTTTAAGGAGTGTCCATTAATAGAACTCAGCTGTTGAAGGTTGACTGTAGCATTAGGCTTAAGTTTAATCTCCTGCATACTGTAATTTACAGGGCTGTGTTTAGTGCATCATTCTTCCAGCTGCTTCACTGGTGGAGGGATGGGGGTTGTGATAGTGGGGGAGAGGGGAAAGGTATAGGGAAAATTTTCCATCATAACCTGTAAAAATCTGGCAAAATTAAGAATAGGAGTATTTGGCTTGAAGTTTTCCGTAGCGTGTCTTACTTGGTCTGAATAAGGTGCATGTCTTCCATCTTAGAGAAGGAATGTTTTTAAAAATAATTAAAAAAAAAAAAAAGACTTCATGGTCCTATTCCTAGATAAAGTCCAAAACAGAATTAAGAGCTTTTTGAATTCACTGTTTGGAAGTGTTTTGGTGAGTAAAAGATAAGCAAGAACAAATCCTTTTTTATATGAAACTGTGATAAAAGAAAAGGAAAGAAAGGAAATTTGAAGTGGAATCTGAATTTGCCAAAGGCCCAAATAAGAAGTCATTGTTTCTTCACTATGTTCAAAAGTATAGAAGTGTTAAGAGCAAGTCTCTTCTCTCTGTTACCTCTTTGTTTATCCTGCATGTGATCAGACAAGGAAGATGTGGCGGAGTTTTTGAGGGTGGGGTGTGGGGTGTTTTGGTAGTACAGTGTATCATTCTGCATGTGTTACAGAAGGTAATTAACATTTGGATTAGTCACTACCAAATATTATAAGTTCCATTTCAAGTCTGTGGAAGTCTTCTCTGCATGTAGCCCTGCCCATTGACCATGACTTTTTTAGCAGTTGTCTAAACATTTTGGGTTTAGTTAATTTTCTGACTGTTGCAATTTCTACTATGTTATCGTTTAGCAATTTCTTGCAAAGCATATCACAAGTTTAGGAACCTCTTACTCTCCTTGTACTAAAATTTTTACTATAAACTGGCTCATAAAGTTGATTCTTGTCCATTGACTATTGGCTTTTCCCAAAGGAAACAGCAGCAATTTTTGGATAGTGTCTTCTCTAGCAGCTGGACATCTCCTGTGCCATGAGTTGTGGTTGCTGAGTCTGCCTGTAAGGTGGCAGGTGGGGCTGGAGGTGCAACTCATCTTGTGCGTTCAGGGCTCCCTTCAGAGCTGGACAACCAGGCCTGGGAGGAGGTTGGATGACTGCAGAATATAGCTCTGGCCCTCACAGCTGCCAGGATTAGACTACCTTGTTACGTACAACGGCAAGTGGAAAGAAAACTGGAATGGCAGTATGTTACTTACCAGAAGTACTACTTCTGATAGTCTGAAATACTGCTTTCCAACGATGTTTCTGTTGCCTTTTCTAACATTTACAGGCCACTTGGGGTGCAGTGGGGAAGACAAAAGTCTCTTGACAGGCAGGAGGATGACAGGATAGTCATATGTCCTTTTTCATAGAGGTGCAATGGAGAGCAATTGAAACAAATACCGAGCTGTAGTTCAAGAGTTCTATTGTTTTTTCAAGTTGAAAGTAGTAACATTAAATGCCTTTCATGAAGAAATATTTTTTTTATTTGGTGTTTAAAAAAAAACTTATTTTTCGGTAGAGGGAAATCTCAGCTGTGATGAACTAGCTAGTACAAGGCTTGCAAATCTACTTTAGATACTTTTCCCACGATTTTCAGTAATAATATTTATCCCAGATTTTATATACTTTCTTAATTTTAAAAATATTTTTTTGTTTATTTTAATATGATTTTTGTTCTCTAGTATGCAAGCATGTTTGTCACAGCCCCATGTTTAAAATCTAGTGAGTTCTGTTTATTTCATTGTAATAGTAGTACACAACCTCTTGGTACCTGACTAGTGCCAAATCTATTCAAAACATTTTATTTGCATGCATAAAATACTGTACTTAAAATTCTCATCATTTCAAATACAGCTGAAGCTCCGTGTGTTTCCCATTTCACAGTCCTGTAGTGATTCATATAATTATCTTAATAGCTTATTGCTATTCTATTTAACTGGTGATATTAATGTAATAATTGTCATATTAAAATCTGAAATATTGAATTAGGCCTTGTTCTAAAATGTATTTTATTATTACAGATAGATTAGACGCACTGTAGGCTTCTGTTTTCAAAATAAAATTTTTTGCATTCATCTAGATAGATTAATGAAATTATATTCTACAAGATATAATGAAAGGACTGTTTAAAATATGTTAGGCAGATGATGATGGGCAACTCGTTCACCTCACTACGTGTATATTTTGATTTTGATTCAATTTCAAATACTTGATTCAGCTTCCTGCACCAAAACCTACCTAAATTTCCTAAAAGTTAGGAAACTTGCCTCATTAGCTATTTATGTTTGTGAGACTAGTGATGC